>CAUYON010189371.1:0-45477 GCA_963573935.1 Arctocebus calabarensis | reverse complement strand
TCCCAAGTAGCTGGGACTACAGGTGCCCGCCACAACGCCCGGCCATTTTTTTGTTGTCGCCGTCATTGTTGTTTGGCACCCCGGGCTGGATTTGAACCCGCCAGCTCAGGTGTACGTGGCTGGCACCTTAGCCCATTGAGCCACAGGCGCCAAGCCCTTGTGGTCTGTTGTTAAGTGCATAAATGTTTATAATTGTTGTATCTTCCTGCTGTATTTAACCTTTTACTAATATACTTATGATGTCCTTCTTCGTCTCTTGTGATCTTTTTTGATTTAAATTCTATTTTGCTTGACAATAGTGTAGCCCCTCCTGTTCTCTTTTGGTTAATATTTGCATGCATTATCCTTTTCCATCCTTTTGCTTTTAACCTATTTGTGTGTGTTTGGATTTAAAATTAGTCTCTTATAAACAGACTCATTGTTGAATGAGTATAGTTGAATGAGAGTATAGTTGACACATTTAAAAAATCTATTCTGTCAACTTCTTTCTTATGATTGGAGAGTGTTGTGACTTGAGTGTGTCCCTTCTGAAACTTACTGAAATTCGATTCACAATATGCTAGTTTTGGGAGGTTCAGTATAGTTGGAGTTGTTTGGATCATGGGGCACCCCCTTCAAGAATATATTAATGTGATTTTTCAGGGAGGAGTGAGCTCTTGTCCTCTCAGGGTTGGGTTAGGTACTGTGAGAGTAAGTTGTTATAAATCAAGGCCAGCCTTTCTTGTGTGTCTCTTGTATTTTAACAAATACATATTAATAGTTGGAAATTCCCCAAATTTGAAGAAAGACATATAAAAATCTAAGAATCTCAATAAACTCCCTTCTATTTTCCCTTTTATTTTCTGCCATGATTTGAAGCACCTCATTAGAAGGCTGCCTACTCTTGGATTCCTAGCCTTCAGAATTTTGCCTTCTATTTTGTGCCATGATTTGAAGCATCATGGCCCCTCATCAGAGGGGCTGCCTAATCTTTGATTCCTAGCCTTCAGAATTTTGAGCCAAATAAACATTTTCTTTGTAAATTACCCAGTCCATGGTATTTTGTTACAGCATCACAAAATGTACTGAGACAGAGAGTTTGATCCAGTTACATTTAAAATAATTACTGATATGAGAAGACTTAACTTGTGTCATTTTGAAAATTTGTTTTAATATGCCTTGTAGCTTTTTATGTCCCTCATTTTTTGAATTATTGTCTTCATTTGTGTTTAGTTAAATTTTTTAGCCAAAAATTTAAATTTATTACTCATTTCTTTTTGTATATATCCTTTAGCTATTTTTTTGTGATTCCATGGATATTTCATTTAACATCCTTAAGTTATAACATTATAATTTGAATTTTCACTAGCTTACATACAAAACTCTGTCCCCTTTGATAGCTCTGTACCCACCTTTTTGAGTTGTTGATATCACAAAAGTCCACCATTATATATTGTCTGGAAACCTAAATATTAATTTTTAAAAATTCATTAATCTCTTAAATCATGCAGGAGTCAAAATTTGTGTTATGTATCATTGCTATAATAACATTAGCTTTTATAATTGCTCATGTATTTATTTTCCCTGAGATCCTTATTTCTTTATCTGGTTTAAAGTTATTGTATAGTATTGTTTCATTTCAATTTGCAGAACTCACTTTAGCATTCTTTTGCAGGGAAGATTTAGTATGATAAACTCCTTCAGCTTTTATTATGATTTTTCTGGGAATTTCTTAATTTATTCAATAGTTTTAAAGGGCAGTTTTGTCAAAAATAGGGATTCTTAATTGATACTTTTTGTCTTTTAGCACTTTGAAAATATTAGGCCACTGCTTTCTAGCCTCCACAATTTCTAATGAGAAATCTGCTGGTAATTGTATTGAAAGCCCCTTGTATATGATGAGTCACTTTTCTCTTATTTCTTAAAAATTCTCTCCTTGTTTTGTCTTGTCTTTTACCTATTTGATTATAATGTATTTTGGTGTAGGTCTCTTTGAATTTGTCCTATTTGGAGTTTATTGAGATTCTTAGATTTTTATATTAATATCTTTCTTCAAATTTGGGAAATTTGAAGAAATATTTCTTAAAATATTTGCTTTACCCCTTTCTCTCTCCTTCTCCTTCTGGAATTTTCACAATGTGCTTGTTGGTCTGATTAATGGCGTTCTGCAGGTCCCCTTAGTCTCTATTCATTTTTATTCTTTCTTTTCTTCTTGTTTCTCAGATCTGATAATTTCTGAGGTCTTATCTTCAAGTTTGCTGATTATTCTGACTGCTTAATTTCACTTTTGAATCCCTTTATTGAATTTCTCATTTCAGTTATTTATTTTTATTTTTATTTTTTTTGAGACAGAGCCTCAAGCTGTCACCCTGGATAGAGGGTTGTGGCATCGCAGCTCACAGCAACCTCCAATTCCTGGGCTCAAGCGAATCTCTTGCCTCTGCCTCCCAAGTAGCTAGGACCACAGACGCCCGCCACAATGCCCAGCCATTTTTTGGTTGTAGCCACCATTGTTGTTTGGCAGGTCCGGGCTGGATTCGAACCTGCGAGCTCAGGTGTACGTGGCTGGCGCCTTAGCCCGTTGAGCCACAGGCGCTGAGCCTTCAGTTATTTTTTTACTCAGGTCCAGAATTCATGCTTTATTTCTTTTGAGAATTTCTACATTTCTTGATATTTTGATTTTGTTCATGCATCAGTTTTGAATTTCTTCATGTCTTCCTTTAGTTCTTTAAGCATCTTTAAGATAGTTGTTTTAAAGTCATTGTCTAGTACAATGGCTCTCAATCTGTGGGTCATAACCCCTGTTTCACAATGAAAATACATTGTGGCATTAGGAAGGTGGAGAACTACTGGTCTAGTAGATCTGTCATTAAGTGATTTTTTAGGGATAGTATTTGTTGGTTTGTTATTTTTCTTCTGAATGACCTATAGTTTCTTGTTTCTTTGTGTGCCTTGTGACTTTTTTTCTGTTGAAAACTGGACTTTTGAGTCTAATAAAATGGTATCTCTGAAAATAAGATTCTCCTCCTTCCTCACATTTGTTGGGTTTTGTATTTATGATTATTATAAGCTGTTCTAGCATTAGGATTATCCTCATCTATAAAATTAGGGTATTCTCAGGCCTGTGCCATTCCCTGAGCATGGATGATGACTTTCTAACTTCCTCCATATATGCAGTAACTTTTGAATGTCCTAATGTGTAACATATGGTTGCCAAAAGGGGGGGGGAAGGTGTTGTGCCAAGAAAAGGTGCTATCTATTTTTCTTAGAAGTCACTTTAGTCAGATGAGGAGGGGCTTGCAATAATGGGAAGGGGGGAGTAACAATAAGAAAAGCTGCCACTTTTTGTACCTCTGTGATCAGAAGCATTAATCAGTAATGAGTGGATGGATCCCTCATATTTAATGAGGAGAGTCTCATTTGTATTCTAAGATCGCCTTATCCACCTTCAACATTATCTTCTCTGAGGAATCCTCTCACCTCTGCCCTCTTGAAAATTTCTAAGGATGGGAAACTCATTACTTTCCATCTTATTCTTATTTAGCTGTTCCATATAGAAAGTTCTACATTAGATTCTATTTGGAAATATGGAGTGAAAATATCCTCTTCTACTTACTAGTTTTCAGAGTTGACCGAGACATGATAATTATGATTGGCTTCTTATTGTTGTTGTCGTCACTGTACTTAGGTTTTGCACAGTTGGCCACCCAGTCATTCAGTGCCCTGTGTCACAGATGAACTCTGCTGTAGGAAGCATTTCCCTTCAGTAGTGTGATGTAGCCCACATCTGAGGTGAGATGGAATTAACTATGCATAAGTCAAAACTTTGACATTTTTCTTAGACTTTTCATTTTGGTCTGTGTATTTTAAGTTACGAAACTCAGAGTGAGATATTTTTGGAATAAGGATAAAAAGTTCTATAGCATCAGATGTTAAATACTGTACTTATAAGTCTTCCCAACCTTGTTAATTTTATGTCTCTTTTCTTAAGTGAGGATGGTTAATGTGGTACCTTATATCTATATTTTTTCAGTCCAGAGTCTTCAATGAAAAAGGCATCCAGCAAGAAGTGTGCATTCTCTTCACCAATGCAGAAGTGATTGAAAGGGGTGAAGATAGAAGTGCAAAGGGGATGCCTAGCCCCAATTACTAGAAAATGCATTTTTAGACTTGAATGGCATTCTCAAAATAGACTTTGCAGTCTTTGACTTTTGGATTAGCTGATAGGATTTTCCAACTCCAATTTAAAATGTAGGAGATTTTTGGAAGACCTACTTTTGTCTGGTGATGTCCTCACAAGCAGAAAATATTTGTAGGTTAAGAGAACTGTGCTGTTGCTGGATGTTTTGTGAACTTGGCAGAAACTGTCTTAATGTTGATTTCTGAGCATGTGAAGCTTGAGAAAAAATGAAGAAGGGCAGTTAATTGAGAGAATTTGCAAAAGTTAGCAACTCAAACACATTGGGAAACATTTTATTTAGCATTATCTGTGAAACATAATGTTTTAAAAATAGTGATTGTGAACTTGGAGTATGTTCCTCCTTTGAGCTTGCAGGTTATTTGATCTTGCTTAGGGTGTGCAAGTATTTCTAGCTTCCATGCCTGGCTTTCTATACTCCCTCTTGCATACCTGGCTCTGAGGATGGTATTAACAGTTTGCCAGGACAAGAAAGATCAAGCACAATGACATGGGTTTAGATAAAATAATTCACTGTGAAATCTCTGTCTCTATCTGGTCAGTTGTACTTCATTGCCACCCTTGGCTCCAACTGTGGCATCACATCTCAACTTAGCCTATACAGATGAAAGAAGACTCGCAGCGATACTGGTCCTAGACCTCAGCCACTCATCTGAAATTTTCAGGGAGAATTTCTTTTTATATCCTGTGCTTGGAAAAATGTTTGAACCATATTTTTCTATAAGGATGTTTTGGCATTTGGGCTGCCTTCATGGAAACATGTTGTTACTCTTTTCAAACTTAAAAAACTAGGGGCTTGAGTTAGATCAGTGATTCTTTTTGTTCACCTTGTTGGACCTGATGTTTTAAAATACTTTGTAAACCAGAAAAACTATGTAATGAATCATTTTTTCTACTTTTTAAAAACTAAAAGCATATAAAATTGCTAGCCAAAGTTCTTAGTGAGTACAAATTAATCTCTTTACATATTGGTCTTATATATGTTTCCAGTAAAAAAGTTAAATTATTTATAGACCTGCATCATTTTGTTCAGCAATATGAAATGGTGACAGTCTTTCACAGCCCTTCATAACTGCTTCCGCTGCTTTTTGTGGGCTCAGGGATCTAAAATTAGGAAGCTGTTAACTATTAGCTTTCTGAGGATTGTTCTAGGATTGATGTTATATGACTCTGTAACTAAGTTTATATTCTGATTTATCCTGTGGACAATGATTTCCTGTCCAAGAAAGACATCAAAGCATCATATTTACTATTATTCATTAGTCACGACTTGGAGTAGAAATTATACAAATGAATGTTCACTTTTCCAAATGCTGAGATGAGGTTACTTTCTAATTTTTCTATTTTTTTAAATTTATTTTTTAATACACTAAATATGAAATAAGTCCTGTGCTCTTGAAGGCTTCAGTGAACCTAACTACTATTACAGGTTTTGGAGATGTTTCAGTTTGACTTCTAATAAAATGTGAAAATCAACAGTGTAAAAAAATGCATTTATATATCTATACAGGGTGTCCATGAAGTTTGTGTTCCATTTAAAATAGACTATAAATATCTATAGTCATGTTCCACATAATGACGGGTTTTGTCAATGATGACCCACATGTATGATAGTCATCTTAAAAGATTATAGTGAAGCTGAAAAATTCCTATCACCTAGCAATGTGATAGCTGTTAGAACACTGTAGGGTAGTGCATTGCTCACGTGTTTGAGGTGATGCTGGTTTAAACAGACCTGCTGTGTTGCCAGCTGTATAAAAGTATAGCATATGTAATTGTGTAAAGCATGTAATACTTGATAACAATAAAAAATGACTGTATTCCTGGTTTATATATTTGCTATATTATACTTTTAATTATTTTAGGGCACACTTCTACTTTTTTTTTTTTAAATTAAGTGTAAAGTAGCCTCAGCCAGGTCCTTCAGGAGGTCTCCAGAAGAAGACATTGCTGTTACAAGTGGTGACATAGTCAGGCCTGTTACTGCCTATGAAGACCACCTAGTAGAAGAAGATGTGGAGGCAGAAGACAGTTTTATTGATGATCCTGTATAAACTCAGATAATGTGTGTGTTTGAGTCTTAGTTTTTAACAAATGGTTTAAAATGTAAAAAGAAAATAAAATCTTTTTAAATAGAAAAAATATAGAATAGGGATAAAAGAAAGAATACATTTTTGTACAGATGTACAGTGGATTTGTCTCTCAAGCTAAGTGTTGTTACCAAATACTTAACAAATTATAAAAAGTTAGGTTTATACAGAGCTTCTCCAAGACACATTGTAATGAACCTGTCCAAAGTCAAGATGAGGAAAAAATTCTTCAAGCAGCTAGGAGTAAGTGCCAACTGATCTAAAAGAGCAGAGCCATTAGGATGACAGCAGACTTCTCAACTCAACTTTGCAAGCCAGAAGAGCATGGTCATCCACCTTCAACATTCTTAAACAAAATGATTTTCAGCCTAGAATTCTGTATTTTGCTAAACTAGGCTTAAATTGATGGAGAAATCAAATCTTTTGTGGATATGCAAGCACTGAGGAAATTCACCACAAGACCAGCTCTACAGGAAATAATTAGGTCTAGTCTCAACACTAAATACCATAATAGACGACCCCCAAAGTAAACACCTAGAAGCTAAAGGCCAAAACTTAGCTTCCACAATGGCGAAAAGGACAAAACTACACAACAGACTTTCTCATAACAAGATGAATAAAATTAAACACACTTATAAATACTCTCAATAAATGTTAATGCATTGAATTCCCCACTGAAGAGGCACAGGCTGGCTGATTAGATTAAAAACACAAACCATCCATATGCTGTCTCCAGAGGACACACTGAGCCTTGAAGGACAAATCAAAACTCAGAGTTAAGGGAAGGGAAAGAGTATTTCAAGCAAATGGAAAGCTGAAGAAAGGAGGGGTTGCATTCTTATTATCAGATACAAGCAGATTCAAAACAACTATAGTTAAGAAAAACAAAGATGGACACTTCATACTGGTGAAAGTAAAAATACAACAATAAGACACTTCAATTTTAAATATTTATGCACCCAACTTAAATTCTCCAAGATTTATGAAACAGACCTTGAGGGTCTGAGCAATGTGATATCCCATGACACTATAACAGTTGGGGATTTTCAGACCCCTCTGACAGAACTGGACAGATCTTCTAAATAGAAACTAAACAAAGATACAAAGGACTTAAACATGACCCTGGAACAAATGGGATTAATAGACATCTACAGAACACACCATCCCAAAGCAAAATAATATATATTTTCTCATCAGCCCATGGCACATACTCCAAAATAGATCACATTCTAGGATACAAATCAAACCTCAGCAAAATTAAAATAATAGAAATTATATCTTTTCTCTTCTTAGACCACAAGGCAGTAAAGGAGAAACTCAACTCCAACATAAACATTCATCCCCACACAAAGGCATGGAAATTTAACAACCTAATGCTGAATGATAGTCAGGTTCAGGAAGTGATAAAAAAGGAAATTCTTAAATTCTTCAAACATAACAATGAAGACAGAAGTTATCAAAACCTGTGGGATACAGCAAAAGCAGTCCTGAGAGGAAAATTTATCATACTAGATGCCTACATTCTAAAAACAGAAAGAGAGTGCATCAACATACTTTACAAAACATCTTATGGAATTGGAAAATGAGGAACAATCGGATCCTAAACCCAACAGAAGAAAAGAAACAACCAAAATTAACTCAGAGATTAATGAAATTGAAAACAAAAAAATCATTCATAAAATTAATGAAACAAAAAGTTTTTTGGAAAAAAATAAATAAAATTGATAAACCTTTAGCCAGACTAACTAGAAACAGAGAAGTAATCTCCATCAGAAATGATAAAGAAGAAATAACAACAGATGCCAAAGAAATATAAGAGATGATCTCTCAACACAGAAGAAATTCTGTGCCCAGAAATTTGACAATGTGAAAGAAATGGATAAATACTTGGAATCACACCCTCTCCCTAGACTTAACCAAGAAGAACAGACCAGTTTCAAGCACTGAGATCAAAGAAAAACAAAAACAAAAACAAAAAAAAACTCACAACAAAAAAAATGCCCTAGTCCAGATGTCTTCATACCAGAATTCTATCACATCTTCAAAGAAGAGTTTATACCCATCCTGCAGAAACTATTCCAAAAAATTGAGAAGGAAGGAATCTTCCCCAATGTGTTCTATGAAACAAACATCACCCTGATACCAAAACAGGGAAAAGACTCAACTAAAAAGGAGAACTTCAGACCAATTTCACTAATGAATATAGATGCAAAAATTCTCAATAAAATCCTAGCCAATAGATTATAGCTACACATTAAGAAAGTTATCCATCATGATCAAGGAGGTTTCATCCTAGGGATGCAAGGCTGGTTTAACATACACAAGTCCATAAATGTTATTCTCCATATCAACAGAAGCAAAAACAAAGATCATATGGTCTTCTCAATAGATACAGAAAAAGCATTTTTCAGAAAATTCAGCATCCTTTTCTAAGTAGAACACTTAAGAATATAGGTATAGGTGGCACATTTCTTAATCAAAGCCATCTATGGCAAACCCACAGCTAATATTATACTGAATGGAGTATAACAAAGTTTTTCCACATAGATCTGGAACAAGACAACGTTGTCCTCTATCACCACTACTATTCAACATAGTGTTTGAAGTTGTAGCCAACACAATTAGACAAGAGAAGGAAATAAAGGGCATCCAAATGGGGGAAGAGGAGGTAAAACTTTCCCTCTTTGCCAATGATATGATCTTATTCTTAGAGAATGCCAAGATTCAACCCCAAGACTCCTGGAAGTGATCAAAAAATACAGCAATGTCACAGGATATAAAATCAATGTCCACAAAATTAGTAGCCTTTGTATGCCACTAATAGCCAAGATGGGAAGCTAATCAAGGACACCATTCCCTCCATAGTAGCTTCAAAGAAAATGAAATACCTAGGAATATACCTAACAAAATAGGTGAAGGACCTCTAGAAAGAAAATTATTAAACTCGAAGAAAAGAAATAACAGAAGATATTAACAAAAGGAAAAACATACCATGCTCAAGACTGAGAAGAATTAACATTGTTAAAATGTCTATACTTCCCAAAGCAATCCACTGATTGAATGCAATCCCCATTAAAATACTACCATCATAGTTTCAAAATTTGAAAAAAATAATTCTGTGTTTTCTTTGGAACCAGAAAAAAAACCCATAAAACTGAGGCAATTCTTAGTAATAAAAACACAACCAGGTTCATCAGCCTACCAGACTTTAGGCTGTATTACAAGGCCATAGTGATCAAAACAACATGGTATTGGCACAAAAATAGAGGCATAGACATCTGGAACCAAATAGAAATCCAGGAGATTAAACTAACTTCGTACAGCCACCTAATCTTTGATAAACCAAATAAGAACATACACTGGGTGAAAGAATCCCTACTCAATAAATGGTGCTGGGAGAACTGGATAACCACATGTAAAAGACTGAAACTGCACCCTCACCTTTTTCCACTCACTAAAATTGATTCAAGATGGATAAAAGTTCTAAATCTAAGACATGAAACAATTAAAATTTTGAAGTAATTGTGGAGAAAACACTTGAAGATTTTGTCCTAGGGAAAGACTTTTTGAAGAAGACTTCATTGGCAATTGCAACAACAACAAAAATAAAAAAATGGGACTTAATTAAACTGAATAGCTTCTATACAGCTAAGGAGACAACAATCAAAACAAATAGACAGCCTTCAGAATGGGAAGGGATATTTGCATATTTTGAATCAGACAAAAGCTTGATAACTAGGATCTACAGAGAATGCAAATTAACCAGCAGAAAAAGAGCCAATAATTCCTTACATCAGTGGCAAGAGAGATGAATATAAGGAAGATAAATATGTCTCTAAAGATGACAGACAAATGGCCAACAAACATATGAAAAAATGCTCATCATCCTTAATCATCAGAGAAATGCAATTCAAAACCACCCTAAGATATCACCTAACCCCAATGAGAATGGCCCACATCACAAAGTCTCAAAGCTGCAGATGCTGGTGTGGATGTGGAGAGAGAGGAACAGTTTTATACTGATTGTGGGACTGCAAACTAATTCCTTTTTTGAAGGAGGTATGGACAATCCTCAAAGAACTCAAATTAGCCCTCCGATTTGATCCTGCAACTCCATTATGGGCCATCTACCCAGAAGAAAAAAAATCCTTTTTTATAAGGACATTTGCACTAGACTGTTTATTGCAGCTCAATTTACAATCCCCAAATTGTGGAAACAACCTAAATGCCCACTAACCCAGGAATACATTAACAAGCTGTGGTATTTGTATACCATGGAGTACTATTCAGCCCCTAAAATAAATCGCAAATTTACATCTTTTGTATAAACCTGGATTGATGTGGAAAGCATACTTCCTAGTAAAGCATCACAAGAATAGAGAAGCAAGGATCCAGTGTACTCAGTTCTGATATGAGGATGATTGTTGACCTAATGCATGGTGAGGAGTGGGGGAATGTGGAATGGGGGATTGGAGAGAAGGAGGGATTGGGGTGTGGGGTCACTGTGTGTGACACACCTCTTGGGATGGGACACAATTACCTAACAAATGCAATCAACCTGGTTCTTTGTACCCTCAATGAATCCCCAATAATTAAAAAAAAAGTTACATTTATAAAGTAAAATACAGTAAGCAAATGTTAACTTGTTACTGACGAAAGAAAACTATTTAAAGTCTAGTGAGCAGTGTGTGTAAAGTCTGTAATAGTGTACAGTATTGTTTCATGTCTTTAGGCTCACTCACTGCCAACTCACCCAGAGATACTCCCAGTCCTGGAAGCTCTATTCGTGATAAGTGCCTGATGCAAGGGGACCATTTTTTTTTTAATCTTTTAAACTTTATTTTTATTGCACTTTTTCTATACTAATATGTTTAGACACTGAGACTTCCCATTGTGTTAAGGTGCCCACAGCATTCAGTATAGCAATGTGCTGCGCAGGTGTGTGGTCTAGGTGTATAGGAGGTTGCACTACTGGGTTTGTGTGGATGCACTCTGTAATGCTCACATGACAAGGATGTCGCATAAGGATACATTTCCCAGAGTGTATCCCTGATGTTAAACAACACGTGTCTTGTAATATTAAGAGAAGAAGGACTGTCCCTTGGATAGGCTTTTAGGGAAGAGCCAAGTCACCTGAGATAGGAGTGCTGTGCTGGCTTTACTGGTGTGGCCATTTCCATGAGAGAGTCCTCCTGTGTTGTGTTTGAGGCATCTGGAAGAGGAGTTGAGAATCGTCCTTTTCCCAAAGAGACCTCTGACCTTAGTGGGCATCAGGATCTCCTGGGGGTTACTCAAAATTTAGACTCTTGGGTGCCACCTCAGAGTTTCTGATTAGCAGGTCTGTGGAGGGACCTGAAAGTTGGCATTTCTAACATGCTCCCAATTAGTGCCAGACCCTGTAAAGAAACTGTTTCTTGTTTATGTGCCATGGCTACTGGCTCTTCTCAGCTGACCTCCTTCCTCTGCTAAGGAATTTCAATCTTTTTTTTTTTTTCTTCTTCCTTTTTGCCTGTAATAGTCTTGGCCCTTGCCACCACTCAGTCATAATCCTGGCCAGCTTGACTTAGCACCTGTCAGTTCTAGGTTGCATCAACGCTGTACACCTGCAGTTCCCTCTCAGTCATCTCACTGGGAGTGGCACATTTTTTGAAGCACCATGGAGTATGACTTCTCCAGGCCACGTTCCAGGAGAACACAGAAGCTCTGTGAGCTTACAGACATCACCTAATGTGTCTGATGCTCAGTTCACTCATTTGGTTCAGGCAAAGATTTCCTGGTGGGGGATAAAGCTTTCAAGCTGATGTTCACGCTCTTGGGCAGCCAGTAGTTACAAGAAGTTCTTCCAAATTTCTGCAGCTGTTTTGCATTTATAGCCTGGGGGTCAGCTGTGCATTTTGCATTTATAGCCTGGGGGTCAGACACTCTAGTGTCTTGCTCTCCACGCTGCCCATCTGTACTTCATGCAGCGCCTCTTCCATGTCTCTGATCTCCACATGGCCCCTCTTTTTGTCTCTCTGTGCTCCTCATGGCCCCACCTTCTGTATCTCTCCTCTCCACATGGTCCCCTTTCTGTGCCTTTGCACTCCACATGGCCCCTCTTTTGTCTTTCTGCCCTCCTTAAGGCCCCACCATCCATGTCTCTCCTCTCAAGAGACTCTCTTCCGTGTCTCTGTGCTCCACACGGCCCTCTTCCATGTCTCTTTTCTGTCTCTCCCAGACCCCTCTTCCGTGTCTTTGCGCTCCACAGGCCCCTCTTCTATGTCTCCATGCTCCACATGACCCTCTTCCGTGTCTTAGCGCTCCACAAAGCCCCTCTTCCATGTCTTGGTGCTCCACAAGGCCCTCTTCCGTGTCTCTGCATTCCACACAACCCTTTTCCGTGTCTCTGCATTCCACACGGCCCCTCTTCCATGTCTCTGTGCTCTACACAGCCCCTCTTTCGTGTCTCTGCGCTCCACATGGCCCTCTTCCATGTCTTTGCGCTCCACATGGCCCCTCTTCCGTGTCTCCGTGCTCCACATGACACTCTTCCGTGTCTCCGTGCTCCACACGACCCTTTTCTTTGTCTTTGCACTCCACATGACCCTCTTCTGTGTTTCCGTCCTAGACACGGCCCTCTTCCGTGTCTCTGGGCTCCACATGGGCCTCTTCCTTGTCTCTGGGCTCCACAGGTCCCTCTTCCGTGTCTCTGCGCTCCACAGGTCCCTCTTCCGTGTCTCTGCGCTCCACAGGCCCCTCTTCCGTGTCTCCGTGCTCCACATGACCCTCTTCTGTGTCTTTGTGCTCCACAGGCCCCTCTTCTGTGTCTCTGCGCTCCACAGGCCCCTCTTCCGCGTCTCTGGGCTCCACCCGGCCCCTCTTCCGTGTCTCTTCGCTCCACAGGCCCATCTTCCGTGTCTCCGTGCTCCACAGGCCCCTCTTCCGTGTCTCTGCGCTCCACACAACCCCTCTTCTGTGTTTCCGTCCTAGACACGGCCCTCTTCCTTGTCTCTGGGCTCCACATGGGCCTCTTCCGTGTCTCTACGCTCCACAGGCCCATCTTCCGTGTCTCCGTGCTCCACATGACCCTCTTCTGTGTCTTTGCGCTCCACACAACCCCTCTTCTGTGTTTCCGTCCTCCACACGGCCCCTCTTCCGTGTCTCTGGGCTCCACCCGGCCCCTCTTCCGTGTCTCTGTGCTCCACACGGCCCTCTTCTGTGTCTCTGCGCTCTTCACAACCCTTTTCCGTGTCTCTGCGCTCCACACGGCCCTCTCCCGTGTCTCTGCGCTCCACCCGCCCCTTTTCCGAGTCCCTTGTGCTCTACCTGGCTGGGCTTGTCTGACTCGGAGTGTGCTCCAGACCGGTATGTGCTGCCCGCAGTCTATTCAGTAGTAGCTCTCCCATGCCGATCACGTGTGTGATCCTTTAATGCCTTTTCCCTTTCTCTGTGCTACACTGGAGACTCCATGAGAATCTTCAGGGCTCACTCCAGTATGCCAAACCAGGCATTGTGTAGGGGCACAATGGCGGCCCACTGAGTTCCCGAATGAGTGAAGACACAGAAGCAGATTCCGTGGCACTGTGATCTGCTCCCACAGGTTCCCAGGGCCTGGGTGAAATGAATGCTCCCTTTGGGTATAGGCCTTCCTTCCCCACTGCTGCCCGGAGCCATTTCTTTTATGCTTCCTCTTTAATGGAATGTTATAAAGCTTCTCGGCCAAGTACAGAAAGCCATACTGCTTCAGGTTCTTGGATTGTTTGACTTAGTTTAAACTATATTAGTTTTTCCAACTTTTGTCTTGCTGTGTTTCTCCCAGGATTCTGTTCCTGTGACTGAATTCTCACTCTCCCTGGGAGGGTGTAAACAGATCAGCTGACATCTGGATAGAACTTGGCTGACTGATTCATTCAGTGAGTAGTTATTGAACACCAGCTGTGTGCCTGGTATTTTCAGTGCTATGGGTGCAAGGTGAGCAAAGCAGGCACAGTTATCTGCCCCGTGGGGCTTAGAAGGAGTGGAAGATATGGGCATTGCTTTGTAAAAAATTGCCCCAATGAGTAATTAACTATGAGCCTGCATAAATGGTATAAAGGAAAGGGATACTATTTTAGGAAATAAGTAACAAAGTCACCTGACCTAGGGTGGGGGGGGGTCAGGGAACATTTTAGTTGAGCAGAGATTTTAAGAATGAATAGAAGTTTCCTAGACAAGGTGCCTGTCCAGCACATTTCAGGAAGTGAGAGGACAGGGAGGCCATGAGGTCAGATTATCAGGGTTGGCTGAAACAAAGTCAGCGTTTTAGAAGAAAACTAATCTGCTCCAGTGGTGTTGAGCTATCATAGATATTTCATCATAATGCTAATTCTAGTTAAAATTTAAGAGCACTAAATATGGTGGGCCAGGCACAGGTCTGTCCTGTATGAGAATCACCTTAATCTTGTCAACAATTCTCATTTCTAGATTAGGATGAGTGAGTATCTTGTCCTGTGTTTCACTGACAACCCTGATACCTGCATCCAGAAACTGTGATTTTGATCATTATGTTATCCTGGTTCCCAGCAGCTGTTCCTGATGTTACAGGTAGCTGAGGCAGTCTGTTCAAGCACAGACATGTGTGGCTCTCCCCCTGGTTTTGTGGGGGTTCCCTGTGTGTATGGGGTATACGGAGGCATGCATGTGCATGGTTACATGAACAAGTCCATGTGGTGTTTTATTGTGCACTATATGTGTGTGTGTTTGTATTTAATTTAACAAAAACACTTATACCCCTTAATATTTTGAACAAGAAAACAAAAAACTAAACACCACCACCCTTAAAGGCATGTCAGTAAATAAGAGACTCCTTATATATTCATTAGTATATTGTGAGTCTGAAAATTGAATTGTAAGATTTATTATCCAGAAATGTGATAAAAATTGTCAGATGGGATAGATAGGTAAGTACTAGTAATAAATGGAACTGAGCTGTTTTCTCTCACCTCTAGATGCCTGACTTCAGCAGGTGAGTGAATTTTGTTAGGGCAAGTGAAACGTTCCCTGTTCTGGCCTCCTCTGCCACTGGAGCAGCTCATTACCACAGTAGCTGCTTACAGCTTTAAATAGCACGGGTTGGGCTGCCTTTGCCAACTTTTCTCAAGCCTGCAGGGTTACGGTGGGGCCAAGGTAGCACTGATTGTGCCGTCTGCGCGAGGCCAGGGAGAGGCCAGGGATGGGGTTAGTGAGCTGGCCAGCTGCCTGGCACCGGTGTGGGGAAGCTGTGAGCCACGCAGCAATTTCCTGCTTTGGGTAAAGCCCGAAAGGCTCAGTGCTGCTGATCCCAGACTTTAAATTCTCCTGAGGTATCTCACTGCCTCTTGTCTCAACCCATCTTTTGCTTAAGGAGGAATTTGACTTGTGCTACCTGCAGGTACACGAGGATGACACAGAGGGTCATAAGAGCCTCTACCCCCCCCCCCCCCAATTCACAGTCGTCTTGTCTGGAATTTCCATTGTCTAAAAAATGCAAAGGTCTCATTCTCTAGTTATGAGTTTTAGCTTAGATCAGATCACACAGCAACTGAGTAAACTTGCTCGTGAAGGACAATGAAGCGACCAGAGATGGGCAGGTGGACAAGAGGTCAGGTCTGGGGGTGAAGGGTCTGTGGACACAGAACACAGGTCAGGAAGGGCACGAAGGAAACCGGGCAGCACCAGACCTGGGAAAATGGGGCATCGGGAAGGAGGGGGAAGAGCACACATTTTCCACCCTTTACAGTTTTATTGAAGTCTGACCTTGACCTTGCTCATTTCTCTTTCCTTGGAGGGTGAGGCCAAAAGAAGGTGGACAAATGAATTCCTAAAACTTCTTTTAAGTGTCCTCTCTGCTAATGTGATTGAGCTGTTCCGTCCCACAGTGTGACTGATAACTGGCTTTGTTTCCAAGTTATCCTAATCGCATTGTTGTCAGTTTTGTTTTATTTTATTAGCTTCCAATGCTAATAATTGGTGAAGTTAAGGGAGAAATTTATTTTGCAGACTTTTCTAAGTTATATGAGTGTGGTGGGTTACTTCTTAGTAGCAGGGACAGATAATTGCTTACTTCTGAGTCTTTTATCTGATCCAGGTACTTAGAGTTTGTCCAGTGAGTAGGAGGAGGAAGGTCTGTATGTCCTTACTAGTTGGGAGTGGGCTCCCTGGACTCTACAGGTTGGTTCCATTCTGAGACATAGTAGGTGCCTGTCTACATGTGATGTTCCAGCCGTCCTTGAGCTGGTAGTGCGTGGAGGAGCCTGGAATAGCCTGGGTTTGGGCAGTAGAGCCACAGGGTACTGGGCTGTTCTAGACTCTTTCCCATTATTTTATGGATGAGGAAAGGTGATTCCCAGGGAAGGTGAGTGCTAAAGTCAGTGTCCCTCATGTTTAATCAGCAGAAGAGAAAGAGCTGGGCTCTAGGCATCAGAACTGCACTTCTCCTGTCTTGTGCCTGGTTATGAATCTAGGACACTTCAAGAGATCTTGGGGCAGCTCCCTGTTCAGTCCAGTTCTAATTGTCCGTCTCCTCAGCTGACTCAAATGGTTGGTATGGTGATATTAAATTATTATCCATTTCAATATTTTATTTAAGCTTGTTGTCCTGTGCCTAGTTTGCATGAAGCATAATGTCAGTTATATACTCCAGAAATACACCTTAGACTAATAATGCAAATTTTATTTAACAGTGAAGAGAGTATCCTCATGAAAGGCACACACTTTGAAATTAGCAGTCTGAAACCCAGTTGTATCACGCACTAGATACAAAACCATTCTAAGCCTCAGTTTCTTCATTAGTAAAATGGTGATAATAAATCATAATTTAATAGTTAATACTAATAAAATCTGCATTGTGGGTTATTGTGAGCAATAAATAAGTAAGCAATTAGTATAGTACCTTGGACATACAAACATTCAACAATCTTTTATTATCATTATTATTCTCTTTAGATGGGCTCAGTTTGTAAGTTACACAGTGTTGTCACTGCCTTGACTTTAAAAATCACAGAACATTGTCCAAGTAAATCTATTTTGGAAAAGTCTAGTGCTGTGCACCAGTGGAACAGCAGAGCGATGGTGGTTCTGAGTACAGGTGTGCAGGTGTCTGCACACCTCTCTGCCTTCTTCCAGCTGTCTCCCTCCTTCTCGTCACTCTTCCCTTTCTCCTTTTTTGAGGGCTATCCTTTTTACTTATTTCCAAAGGACTCAAGGAGACCACATGTTTGGATCATGCCAGCTAAGTCATTTAAGGAGACAGGAAAACAAAGCTAGACGGTGAAGGAAGCTAGAGGGAGTCTTTTCAAGCATATGAACAGAACAAAATCAAACACTTGGGAAGTCGAGATTGCTCTAACGTTTTTGGCAATTAAAGCTTAAAAAGGAAATATGTTAGATTTCATGCCGTTAGCTTCCTTATAATAGAAAACAAGACACATTTCATTTTCAGAGGCAAATTATTTATTTATTTTTTGCAATATGGTCAAACTCAAATTATAACAATTGTAGGTTCAACTTACATAAATTGAACCTTGATTAGTCAACTATATTTGATGAATAGACAACTCAGTCTTGGCATTTAGAGATGGCAGCCATAAGCAGTTTATCCTGCTGTCTCACTTAAGCTTGGTTTCTATGAAGTCTGTCAGACTTTCACTTACAATTTTGGTATTGTTCTTGCCAATTAAGAGGACATTTTCATCCTTTCTTTTCAGATGGAGTCTTACTTTGTCACTCTCAGTAGAGTGCCATGGTCTACTCTACACAGCTCACAGCAGCCTCCAACTCTTGGGCTTAAGCAATTCTCTTGCCTTAGCCTCCCAAGTAGCTGAGACTACAGGCACCCGCCACAATGCTAGGCTATTTTTCTGTTGCAGTTATCATTGTTGCTTAGCTGGCCCAGGGCTGGGTTCGAACATGCCAGTCTTGGTGTATGTGGCCGGCGCCATAACCACTGTACTACGTGCATCGAGCCTTCATCCTTTAATATGATCTAATTGTAATCAGGTGATATGTTAAAGATATTGTCTTTTCCATTGTGCATGGAAATAATTAAATGTCAAAATGAGTCATTTTGAGTGGGTTGCATATCAGTAGAGGAGGTTCACTAATTTTTGAACTAACAAGCAATAGGGATGAGTCATATAATTATTTAAACAACTTCAAAATTGCTCAATATAGATTATTCATATTTAATCTTAACTAAAATTTATTGCAATTGTAGAATTATTTCCTATCTATGTAAGGTAGACAATAAGTTTTCTTTATATTTCATTTAATTTGAGTGACATTTACATGCAGTTTTACTGTTTGGTTTAATTGTTTTCACAATCCTAGAAAATAAAATGCTTGTAAGATATATAGGATAACATTATCCTCAGGGTTTTAATTAAGAATTCTAGAAATTGTGATTTTCAGGAATAAAAAGTGAGTTATTACTCTGGGTCTGTGTTATCTTTGTAAAGATCTAAAGAAATTGCCTCAAAATTTATTAGAAAGAGGAAAAACGGTGTATTTTTGTTTGTTTTAATGCATGTGTCAAAATAGACTGAATATGCATTCTGCATTCTCTCTACTTTTTTGTTCTTCATATTTAACTTTTGGAATACTAAATTCTTAAGTCTTTGTGATATGACAGATTATTTGGTGATATCCAAGATTCCTTAAAAATTAGGTTATTGAATTCAAGCATCATTATTTTTCCTATTTATTTTGATAGAAGAGATTAATCTGAAAATAAAGTAAGAAAATACTTATTTGTTTTCGTGGTAGTGTTAAGGTTGGAGTTTTATGGTTTTGTGACTTAATAATTCTATTAAATAGTTGCTATCAAGAATCTAGCTTTCTTTGGTACTGGCTCAAACTTAGGCATATTTTTCCTTTTTAAAAACATTGTTTGAAGTTAATTTTTAAACCTTTATAATAGTTATAACCTTTTCAAAACGTTATAATGTTTTAAACATTTTTAACATTGTCTGAAATGAAGATTGTTCCTTTTTTTGGTTATGATTCATTTCTATATCAGTTTTCCAGAAAGCTGTAACACAAAGTGTAATGATCGAATAGAACAGAACATGTGTGTGGGAGACTTTGACGGCAAGTATAATCACCCTGTGTTTAATCTAAAGTTAGGACTAAAAATGGTCTAATTTCAGTGGCTTCCTGTGTTTCACTGCAGTAGGGTAGAACTTGCAGACTTTGTAGGGGACCCAAATTCCCTCTCTGTTGCTGGCCTCTAGGCTTCTCCTCACCATGGTTAATTGTTCCGTGGGAGGTGTGCTCAGCAAGCAGGGATTCTATCATCTCCTGAGGATTGTAACCAGGATGGTGGAGTTGTTGCTATTTCATCTGTTCTGTAGAAAGAGAACATTCCATGGCAAGGAAAAGCAAGGTGACTGGAGAAGCTAATTGGATTAAGCTTTATTTAGTGACTTTGCAAACTTGACCAGGTGTTAAAAAGATTGAGATCTGTTGTACGTATTGAGGGTGAAGTTTGTCCTACCACACCTACCCAGAAGGCCAGTGGTGGGAGGAAAGGCTTTCAGTGTTTTTTTCCAATCATGGATATGAGTAGGAAAAAGGATGTGCCATTTCCGATTGGATTGTGAAATGTCCCTCCCTTGGGGTCCGTCTTCTCTCATTGTATAGTTCCAGCAGTATATCCCGCTGTCTCACTTAAGCTTCATTTCTATAAAAGTATGCCATGCTTTTACTTAAAATTCTGGTATTCTCCTTGCCTTTTAAAAGGATATTTACAGCATGTGGTTTTCAATGGGAAGTTTTGAAGCCATTTCAAATAGAAATCTAGATATTCGGACTTTATTTCAGAGATTTAGGTAGAGCTGTACTATTGTTAAGTAGCCTGGAAACTTGCTGAAATCATTTTATTTGCTTACTGAAAGCATTTGTTTGTTTGTGGTTACTGTGTCTTCATTTCCCCACTGACTGCTCTTTATTATAGCAGTGGAGGTAGACCATTGAAAGATGATTGACTTTAATTAAATTAGAAGTGATTATTGACAAAGAAAGAATTTTACATAAGCTGTAGGTAATGTTCAACATTTGGAACACTTCATGTATCATTTAAGAAGTAGTCATTTTTGAAGGTATTCCTTTGTAAAATTTATTTTTGGAACAATTAAAAATAATTGTAACTTCCACAATGAAAATAACATAAACTAACTTTGATTGAGGGCTGAACTTTTTATGTATTATATGATTTAATTCCAAAACAACCATATGAGGTAGGTAACAGATTCTCACTGTTTTTAGCACCTTTTTGAAATTGTTTTTAAAAGATAATTTATAATATTTAAGTGCATGTGATTATTGGCAAAGAATGGAAAGGTGGTAGCTCACTGCATAGAACTAATCTTAAGTTGTTAGGGTCTAGATTACCTGTCATATAAATTATAATATTTGAATTGATTTTTAAATGTTGATCATTAATTTGGACTACTTTAAAAATGATTTTTTTTAACCATTAAGGGTGGTCTATGTGTAAGAAACTATGTAAAATATTTCAGTGAGGGTATATATTATTTGAACATGAATATTACTCTCAAAAAGGTTTTAGTCCAGTAAGGAACAGTGACTATAGCTTCATTCTAGGTGGAAGTATAGATGAGTATGTGGCATAGCTGGCAGATGGGCTGGGTGAGCCCAGGGAGACCTAGTGGGGGGAAAATCTGATGGATCTCCTAAGAGACTTAGCTAAAGGAAGAAGAGCCAGCTATTCTGAGCTTGATTTGGTCTTGAACATCAGAACAATTCTAAGCATAGGGTGCTGTTTGTTGTTCATGTTTTTATACTACTCCAGTTCTTAATAGATTCACGTCTAAGCCCCATGGACACAAAGCAGAGAATTTAAATAAAAACCACAGTGTGAGAAGCCTTACTCACTAATGCATGGGGAATGTGGCTTGGAGTCTTCTAGAAATGTTTGTGACTTGCAAGAGTTGGACTTAACTTATTTAAGTTATTATAATACTGTTGATAGTTAGCGTTCATAGATGAGGAAGCACTGGGGTGATGGAAATAATTGTGGTACCAGTCAAAGTGAGAGCTGGTGAGGGGGGAGAGGGAAGGAAAGAAGAGAGAAAGGAGAAGGGCAGCCAGTGACAGAGTAGAATGAGCTCTCCTTCAGCAGGAGTCAGGGAGGGCTTCTGAGGGGAGGCCCTAAAGAATATTTAACATTTACATACACAGAGATGGGAAAGAGGTAATACCAATCTGTATGAAGGAAAACACAGTAGAACCTCTGTGAGTCGAACCCCTACCTCCGGGGGACTGTAACAAACTGGTCAACACACAGACATGGTCAACATAAGGAACAAGGCCTGCTGTGCTGACAGCACACGTATGGTATGGTGCATGTCTGGTTTATGAAAATTAGGTCAATTAGAGGCGGTCAGCTATGGAGGGCCTACTACATAAAAGTAAAGATTTGAACGTGGCAAGTATGGAGAAGGAAGAACAGTGAAAATTTTAATTTGGCTTCATCATAGAACATGCAAAGAGCTTAGAGGAGCAATCTAGTGCAATAGCTGGATGATGAACAGTGTGATTGGGACCAGAGCAGTCACTGTGGACTTAGTGAAAAGGGAAGGAGTGCAGAAAATTGCTGAGCGGAACTCCTAAGACTTGGCACCTACTGTGAATGAGCGGGGAAGAAAGAGTAGGAGGGGAGAAAAATATGCTGAGAATTTTGAGCTGGCATGACCAGGAAAGACGGGAAACCAAACAAGAGAAGAATAAAAAGGTTATATATGAACTGTCAATGGGATGTGCAGATGGAGATGTTTAGCAAGAGAAGATGGGCATGATGGGTGCTGAAGAGAGTATGGCCAGGGACAGGAATTGGGAAGGCATGGGGTGGGAAGGAGGTCGGTAAGGCTGAGGCCAGGGTGGGCCAAGGATATGTGGAGAGCAGAGCTGAAGGATAGAGCCATGGAAAATACTTTTTTTTCAATGACTTAATTTTTTTTAGAACACTTTTTGATTGAGGGAAGGTGCAGAGATTGCCATGTGCCCTCTGTCTCTACAGGTGAAGAGGATGCCTATTTATAGAGAGCAAGAGGAGGGGCCGGGAGAAGATGCAGAGAGATTTACTGAGGAAAGGAAACAGAGCTCCAAGAACAGGATGTTTATGGAAACAAAATAACTTAAAATATAGGGTCAGGTTTGAATTACTAAAAAAATTAAACCACACAGTAATTTTGTTAGCTCAAATTGTGCCAAATAGTATTCCTATAATGATAAGAAATTCTTGTAGAGTCTACTAATGAATAGCTATGAGTGATTGTGACTCAAATATTGGTATTATGAAATTATGCTTGTTTATGTTTGAGTCATCTAGATAATATTTTGAAAATATTCTCTCTTAAAAATGTAAGGTATTTTCTCCTAATGCTGCTTTTTCTTAGAAACAGAAACTCATTTACATCCTTTCTGTCTTCTTTCCCAACATAGAACATGACTATGCTCATTGTTTCCTGCAGTTGCCTTGAAACATATCTTAGAAAAGTAAAGTAAAATTAACTCTTACTTTTTCAAGAGTTACTGGTGGGAGATTTTAATTAACCCATTTTAACCCTTCTGTTCAGCAGGCTTACAAGCTTCTGCAGAATAATTGCTATTAATGGGACAATTCCATTGTCAGGGTACTGAATGGAATTTAACACCCCAAACTCCTAGCAGTAGTTATTTATAGAGAGGCTGTTTGGAGGGGGACTGGAAATATTTCTGAGTAGGAGGACTTCCATGTTTTACTTTAAAGACTTGCAAATATTTTATAATATGCATGTGTTTGTAAATTGCCCTTTATAGATGTGGCTTTAAACTGTGCATGGGAATATGCGTGTTACTATGCATTGTGAATGGTGCTGTGCACAGTCTATTATGCATGTGCTGTTATGCATGTTATCTGTGTATATTCTAAGTAGAAGGTACATGCTTGGTATGAATAAAGGCATACATGGCTTAATAGAACAGCTCATATGCATTAAAACAGTATATGGGTGGCCATAAAGATTTTAACATGGCAGTCAAAAGAGAAGGGCATTTAACTTTGTACTGGACATTAATAACAAGAGATGTAAAGCCTTTAGTTAGAAAATAGACAAAAAAACTATTGAGAAATTTGTGTTGGGCTAGCAGGATAAAAATGTAAGAGTGGCTTCTGATTTCCATAATCTGAAAAGGTTTCATGGGAGAGGTGGTGGAGGTCTTGTGGTGATGGAGGTCTTGTAGTGGTGTAATTGCTCATTGAGAAACAGTGTTTACAAATAGTGCAGCAAAATAAGGTGTATTCTTAGAGTATCTCTGCCTTATCAGGTGAGGTTTTTTTTGGGGGGGCGAGGGTTGTTGGCAAGAGAAATAGCATCTGGCAAACATGACGAAAAATAGAGTGTACTGGAAGCACATTGGGTGATGCACAGAAGTAGGAAGAAAAGCTAAATAGCCAAGCTTCAAGGAAGAATGACTTGAACATTCTTTCAACTAGAGAATTCTCGATTAAAACACACTTCCTGGAAGACTGGAATGGTTGGGTTCCAACCATGATGTATGGCCCTTCTCTAGATTTAAATTCCCAGAAGTAAGTTTCCGATTGGTCCATCCTAGATTGAGTCACTCTTTAAAAGGTGACACTGTACATAACAAGACACCAGAGCCACAGAGTGGGGGCAGGGGTTGCTCTCTGAAAGAGGCCTACAGGATGGTTACCAGGAGAAGAGGAAAGGGGCACCAGACAGGCAAACAAGAGGCTTGCTTTAAGCAGTGCTTTGTAGTTCTTTTTAAAAAGGTGGCAAGTATGAGCTTCAGTGGTCTCTGACACTAAATCTGTGTTTATACAAATGCATGCAGATGGACTCACACATGCATGCTTTATGTGCTGCCTTTAGATGAGCTATGGCACTTTTCCCTCCACTTACTACTCTCGTGGTTGATATATTGAATAGCTACACAACATAGGTTACTTTTCTCCCCCTCCAAGACAAACTTCAAAGAAATGCTGGAACCTATGAAGATGCATTATTATAGAGTGTCATATATGACAAGTTCTGAGCTCAGCTTACTATGGAAAGTTGTTTTTCATTTGTTAATAAAAGTAGTTTCCTTTTTCTTAGGTGAAGAAGTATGTTTTCACATCTTTTTGTCTGAGCAGAATTTACCCTGAATTGCATATCTACCAGTAGGAGAAGATTGTCCTCTTGAAATAAGCTTTTCCTTCTTGTGTTCTGTTTAACTTTTGGCCTAGAATTTGGTTTACCCTAAGTAAAAACATGTATAGTACTTTTAACAGATACTTAAAGCTTGCAATTACATCTGTGAATAGATTATTTCAGATAGATTCTCATTATACTTTAATTATGGGAAGAATTTTTTCATGGTAGTTTACAGACTATGGACAAAATAATAGACATTATCTTCAGAAGTCATTTATGGACCTTTCAGGTCTATAAACGTGATAAACCCAAAGAAGACTACACTGATAACACATTATAATCAGACTGTGAAACATCAAAGACAGAGAATTTTGAAAGCAGTAAGAAAAACTGCTTTATTTATTGACAACACCTATAAGACTATCAAGTGAATTATTTTTTTAGCAGAAACCCTATAAGTCAAGAGAGAGTGAGATTATATATTCATAGTGCTAAAAGGAAAAAAAAAACCCTGTCAACAAAGAATACTATACATGGTACAATTATCCTTTAGTAACAAAAAAGAGAAAAAGACTTACCCAGATAAACAAAAACTGAGAGAGTTTATCAACACTAGACCTGCCTAACAAATGCTTGTGTTCATGTTAAAACGAAAATATGCTAAACAAACAAAAATGAAGAAAGAAAGAAAATGTACTTATCACCAGCAGAAAGCATTTGGAACCATAAGCACAACAGGTAAAGCTAAACATTTGGACATGTACAATCTTAACACTGTAAAGGAGGTGCATAACTTATTTTTAGCACTAATGAGAAAGTTAATAGATGAAAATTTGTTAATAGATACACAATATAAGAAGCAGCAAGCTCTGACTATAAAAATGCAGTTTATATCTGGGTGAATAAAAGTGTAGTGTTTTTGTATGCAGTTGAATTTAAATCCATTACCACTTAAAATGAAGAATGAAACTACAAGATAGTTTACACAAACTTTGAACTAATCACAAAGAACAAAACCAACAGATGCACAAAAGATAGAGAAAATCCTGAAGCAAATTACTGCAAAAAATCATAGAGTTATAAGGGAAGATAGCAAAAGAAGAAAAGAGAGGGACAAAATGACTGTAAGACAAATTAACAGTAATAAACATGGTAACAGTATGTCCTTACTTAATAATAATGACTTTAAATATTTCAAATGTAAGTAGATTAACTCACCAAACAAAAGGCATGGGGTAGCTAAATGCATAAAGAAACAAGATTTAGTGTTATGTTGTCTGACAAGATCCACTTTAGCAGTACAGATATACATATGCTTAAAGTGAAGGGATGCAAAAGATACTTCATGCAAATGGTAAACAAAAGAAAGCAGGGTGGCTTTACTTATATCAAACAAAATAGATGTTAAGTCTATGACTGTCTTTAGGGTAAATAAGGTCAATATATATTGATAAAAGAGTCAATTCAATAGGAAGGTAATAGCGATTATAACTATGTACACACTGAACATCAGAACACCTAAATGTCTAAAGCATCTATTTTTAGATCTGAAGGTAGAAATTGAGAGCAATACAGTAACACTTAGAGACTTCAGTACTCCACTTACAATAATGAGTGGAGCATCCGGGCAGAACATCAATAAAGGAAAAGCTGGCTTGAGCAGCTCTGTAGAGCAAAGGACTTCTAATTGTGCACAAAGCTTGTCACCCCACAGAAGAAGAGTACTCATTCTTCTCACTCAGAACATTCTCCAGGATAATCACGTATTAGGTCACAAAACAAATGTCAACAAAATTTAAAAATTCAAAATTATTCCCAAATCAAAATCACTTTTTTATCACAAAACAATGAAGTAAGAAGTCAAAAAGAGCAAGTAAATGGAAAAATTAAAAACTGTGTGGAAGCTGAAACATTCACTCATCAATCATTGAGTCAAAGGAAAAATCAAAAGGAACTTTACAAAGTTCTCAAAATAAATGAAAATGGAATCACAATATACTCAAACCCATAGAATCCATCAAGTGCTGTAAAAAGAGGGAAATTTAATGCCCATGTTGAAGAGTGATCTGAAACAACTTTCCCATCTTTATCACATAGGGCATTACAACTTTTGTACTCAGACTAAAGATTTAATAAAATTAATAATTGTTATTGCTTTATTAGGGCATCTGACTTTTAAAAAATGATTATTATTGTGTCATAGTGCAATACACCGATTTGTATAAGATTGTGCACACGTTGTATATGGGGGACCAGAGGTAGTGGCACTGATTGCCCAGGCATGTTGGGTGGGAGGACAGACAACCTGGTGTCTGTCTCACTCAGCAGTAGCTATGAAAGTGTTGCTTTGCTGGATAGTTCTGCCACTGTCTTCTTTACTCTCTAGTGAATTGTCCTTGGCTCCGAGCCACCTTTTAAGGTCACTGATCACTGTGGTTGAAAGCTATTACTTGTTGCAAATTTTTAAAAACTTATTTTAGCACAGGCATCCTTTTTCCTTCTTAAGGGAGGAGAAAATCCATATTAACTTTTTTCTTTTTTTTTTTTTTGTCTTTTGTAAAGGTTTTATTTGTCTCTGTAAAAGGGATGAAATATTTTCCTTTAAATCAAATCATCCAATAAAACTAAATTGTACAGCCCAGTTAAAATATACTTTCAACTTACCAGGAACAAATTTAATGGTCTTACTTCTATAGGAAAAGAACCATCTATCTTCATTTTTTGTACCTGCAAACTGATTAAAATTTTGCTAGCCATTTATCTAATGAGAAGTTAACAGTTGCCTACTCCTTTTATCTAGGATCATAAACAAGAAATGTCAAGTCAAATCACAGATGTATATATTCATGAGACTATTAGAGAATAAAGCAACATACAAGTAGCAGCAGATGAATTTTTAAATGTTTTATGATAGTTAATGGTGTGTGTGTGTAACATAAACAGGAGACACTGCTCTCCCCAACTGTTGTGCTTTTAGAGAAATTAGTTAGATTCACTGATTAAATGGCATTATTAACATATACATATACTATCTAGCACACAATCAGTATTTTCCAGAATTGAAAGAGCCCAGAAATTGGTGAGAACTCAGTTTTAAATAGTTCTGTGCTTAACAGTTATGCAACTTTTTGCAAGTTATGAAATCTGCTGAGCCAAAATTTCTTAACCTGACATAAACGAGAATACAACTCGTCTTGTGAGGAGGTTCTTGAGATTAAGTGCAGTGACACATGCAGAATACACAGTGTCTGGCACTTTGAACATCAGTTTCCATTCTCTCCTCTGTCTGTCTTGTATTTTCTCCTCTCTTAGGAAGGAGTGGTGAGACATGGGAGGCAGAGCTTAGGGGTTCAGCTGCCTTCTGCTTAGGAGAAGCCTCTGAAGTACTGAGAAAGCCTGGTGGGTCTAGGGAAGAGGAAGAGGGGAGCAGAGGCCTCAGATTCAACTTAAAAGAGGAAAAGAAGGGCTTAAAATCCCTTTGCACTTATGCAACCAGTGTCAGCGGGACAGGAAAGGAGTTGGGGATTCCAATGGAGACGTGCCTGGAATGCACTCACCTCCCTTAGTTCTGTGCCCTTCCATGGGTAGGGTCTGCGGAGCAAAGACATATTAACTTTTTTCTTCTCTTGTTTTCTACTTGTTTATTTTTCTGAACATCAAGCTAATATAATTTTATTAATGTGTCTATTCATAATGAATCTTTTTTTTTGAAAAAGATATAATGATGTACGAGTTGACATAAGTTTGATAAAAAATATAAATCTTCAACCACAGCATCTGGTGTGCAGTAAGTAGGCACCCTGCCTGTCTTTTCATGACTTTGGAAAAATTTAAACTTTCCATATCTTTGGTGAGTGTAGATGTGCTTTTCCTTAAAGTAAGCCCTTAAATTCACGGAAGGATGGGGCATAGTTTTCATTAAATACTATCAAAAATCAGTAGTTGACTGGGCAGCAGTTATTTGCAAGGCTCTGTTTTGCTCTCCCACCTTTTGAAACTAATGCCACTACAGGGAATGAGGAAGTGATATCAGATGAGCAAAAAGCATCAGAGAGAGGGGTGCTCCATCCCAGCTGCCACACTCGCTGTTCTGAGCACTGCGTTGACCCTTGAGTGCCTGGATTCTTCCTTTGAATTAAATACTTGATACTTTTTGTTCTTAAATTCTTTATTCCATGTGGTAATACAGTTGGTTTTAGAGAAGACTTTTTTTTTCTCTTACATTCGATTCAACTTTTTGGTATCAGAAGTATTTGAAAATTTGATTTTCCTGGCCTTTGGTTCTCTCGAAGCATTCTAAAAACAGAATGTGTCTAAAGCCATGGATTTATTATGTTGGAGGACTTTTTGCTTCAGAGACCTGAAGGAGAGCTAGGCTGTTGGTTGTCTTTGTGGAATAGACATAAAACCTCTGATTCAAAGCCTTTAACTTTGAATGAGAATCAGATAGACCTCTCTGTACTGGACTGAGCAGAGATGTTAGTAAAGTATGTGATTATTCAAATCCAGGAACTTAACAAGGATGGTGTTGATCAAAATAGATATTGGGTTTCGGAGTAAACTAGAAGTAGATAAAGCCTAGCTGTGCCATTTAGAAACTTTGTTAAATTGGACAAGTTTAATTAATTTTTGTAGATTATAGTTTCTTCATGTATAAAACACAAATAACATTTACTATAGAAAATTTTTGGTGTGGCTTAAATAACGTGCAACTCTCCTGCTATATATAGTTCTTGCATGAAAGTACATGCTAGGGTGTCACCTTAGTCTGTTCAGGCTGCTATAACACAATACCTTAGAAAGAGTAACTTATAAACCACAGACATGCATTGCTCACAGTCTAGAGACTGAGAACTCCAGATCAAGGACGAGCAGGTTCACTGTCTGGTGATGGCTTCCTCTCTGCTTCAAAGAGCTCTGTCTGAAAGGGGCAGAGGCAAGATAGCCGACTGGAGCCAGCTTTCCACAGAGGCTCCCATCCAGAAGGAGAGTTAAAGGACAGAAGTTTAGCAAGTAAGCTGATGGTTTGGAGCTGAGCCAAGATAGAACACATATCAACCCTGTTGAGGTGAGCTGCACACCAAGGAAATACAGAATAGGTACAAAATCCATCGCCAAGCGGATGGAGTCCCCTCCCCCATGAGAACTGCTCACAGTATACTCTATACAAACAAGTGAGCAGAGTTCAGATCTCCTCCTATTTTATCCCCTGGGAGAGACCCTCTAAAAACCGGAACTCCTTCCTTAGAGAGGACTTATGAATGTGCCACAGTACTCTCCCACCAGGCATAAAACTGTATAAAACTGTATATATTCTCTACCTGCAATTCTAAACTCCCAGCACTCCCCTCCACTCTCACCCTGAGGTCTGGAGGCCTGTCCCCCATGGAGTCCAGATTCTTGGGCATTTTCTCAAGAGGTGTGGACAGGGTGTGGGCTATTGCAGGTCTGTGCTGATTCTGTAGCACTGGAGTAAGGAGAAGACAGTGAAATGAGGGAACCATATGGGAGAGGAAGAGGCAATAAAACAAAAAACAACAAAAAGTCCTGTCAGTATCCTCACCTAGGGCAGGAGGCAAACAAGCTCCCTCAGGCCTGTTTTATAAAGGTCTTAGTCCCGTTCTTCAGGGTGAAACCCTCCTGACCTAATCATCTCTCAAAGGCCCTACCTCTTAAGTCCATCACTTTGGGGGTTATGTTTCAACATGGAATTTTGGGGGGAGGTAAATACTCAGACCATGCCACTGGTTATTTCTTCTGTGAATTTAGGGGGTATTAAAAAGTGCAGGTATGGTTGTGAGCAGCAAATATATCTTCAAGAGAGAAAAGAAATTAGAGGTTGGAAATTAAGGAAACTTAAAAAAATGAAAAAAGTTGGGAAGTAAGAGGAATAGTACAAAGAAATATTTGCTGTGAATGATTTTATTATGAACATACATTTCCAATGATCTTAAAAATTCAATAACCTATTAAACTAGAACACATGTAATTAAAGCTTGAAGATGATACAGGCAAACTTATAACATTTTGCATTAGAATAAATGTAAGTTTGATTTGTTATCCATTTTCCATGATCTGTTCAAATATTTATAACAGCTCAGAAATCACTACTTGAGAATTGAACTCTAATCTAAACTATAAACATTTTAGCCTAAATCTCTTGTGAATGAATCACTAAGATTAAGAAATTTTTATGGATGTTTCAAGAAACCTCCAGAGTTGGAAACAAAATATGCAAAAACAGTATACCGGAATATGTGGGTAAACTTTGGAATATTGCATTTCTTTGAACTACAGATCTTGTTCCCCTGTCTTAGTGTTTGTTGTCATGAAAATAATCACAAACCCACATTCCTGAGGCTTAATGAAAACCTGGTGGCTGCAGAAACAGTCAAAAGTATAAAATACTACATTCCTCCTTTTAACCCATTTTATCTAACTCACATTTACACAGTATTTACGAGGAGGTTTGAGCACACCGATCCTATGCAGATGCTCATGCCTCTTATTTGTGCGACGTGGGAAATAGAAAAAAGAGGGGAATGCAATTGAAGAGAAGTTCCAGGCCTGGTACTTGTCAAAGTCTGTTTCCTTGAGTGGTCTATGGCCAGTATGTGACATATCCCTTGTTACCTGAGTAACCTTCAGGTGCCCACCTGTGAGGTGGTCTGGACTCGTGACAGTGGCTGCAGCCCTCACACGCTGCACATCTCCTGCCCTGTGGCTCGTCCTCACCATCCAAGGGCCGTTTCTAATTCATCCGGTATGAAAAATGCGGGCTGTGCAGATTTGCAGTGAGTAGGCCATGGGATCCACCCTGTCTTTTACTCAGGTGAGTACAGTAATTCAAGGGAAGTGAATTGTCCTGGCAGCATCTCTGCTCTGGTGGAGGACTGCAGAGCAGATGTGGTGAGCATGTGGAGCTGCCTCTGTGCCCTGCTGAGAGGCAGACCTACCCATCTCTCTCTGGCTTTCGTTCCATTGCTTTAAGCATGTTCAACCCAGGAATATTTGGTGAGACGTAGAGGGTCAAGCTTTCCAGTTTTAAAGAGTAAAGGTAGTGTTTTGTTTTATGAATGATAATGAAAAAATATATTTTAAAAGAAGAAAATAAGGACAATTTGCTGTCAAGACATCACTGGAAGAATTTCAGACATGAGAGAAGCTGGGGGAGTGTCCTAATATGTAAAGGGCACTGTAGTGGAGAGTGAGGCTTTCTGATTTTTTATTATTCTTTTGCTTTCCTTTTTTACGCTTTATCATAATTCTGTTGTGTGATTGAGGTATGGAGGAGGAAGGATTCAGGGGTATTTTAGAATACATGTAGCAAATAAGTATAACAAACAATGCTATCTTAATGCTTGGATTTGTCTTGGATATTTTTCTTCTTGCTTTTATCCAAACCATGATGTCCTGCAGTGAGGCTGAGTACTAAGGAACACCTCTCTGAGAACCACTGTTAGCCACAAATTCATTCTGTACCCAGCAGGGCAAACCAGGTGTGATATCTGTTTATTGAGGATGATATATCTTATTTTATCATTTTATTGATATCATTTATTCTTTATTCAAATAAAGAATGAACTTCCTAAAATTCATTGGAATAGGCTGTCATTGTTTTGGGAGAAGAGAAATTAAAGGGGTTGGAGGGCTTTCTATGAACAGCAATGAATCTAAAACATTTATTATAACATTAATCACTAATACTGCTTTAACCAAGGCAGGCTAGAATGTCAAATTTATCTATATAGAGTTTTCAAAATTAGATTGATTGAGGCATAACACAGTGAAATCCAGCAGTTTTAGGCGTGCAGTCTGCCTGCAGCTTTTCAGGCTCAGTAGATTTTTGGTAGATTTCTCAGGATTTTCTGCACACACCGTCACGCTCCTAGGATAAGGAGAGTGCTACTTCCTCCTGCCCAGCATGGCCACCCAATTGCCTCATTACATTGGTCAGGGTCTCTAGTGATGTTGAAAGTAAGGTGGGAGAGGGGATCTCCATCATTCCTAACCTTAAGGAAAATGCATTCAGTCTTTCACAGTTTATATAATGTTAGCTGTAAGTGTTTTATTACCACTCTCTTTCAAATTGGGTACATGTGCTTCTTCCAGTGACTTACGGTTCCTTGGAGCAGCAACATTTGTATTACTTGAAGTTTTCTTTTAAATACAGAACCTCAGGCCCTACCTACTAAAGCAATCTGCATTTTTTTTAAATCAACCTTTTTCTTTAAGGATAATTGCAGATTCTGATGCAGAGAAGAAATAATATAAATCCTGTGTACCCTTTTCCCAGTGTCCCTCAAAGGTAACATGTGATAAAACTGTAGGACAACATGAAGACCAGAATAGTGCCATTGGTATGGTTTGGTTCCGAGGCAGACCGGTTCTGTCCCTGAAAGGATCTCCCAGGTTGCCATTTTACAGCCCCGCCTGCTTTCCTCCCACTCCACCCCTTGCATTAGCCCTGAAAACCGCTAATCTGTTCTCCATTTCTATTCTTGTGATTTTAAGAATATTATATAATGGACTCATGGTAGCCTTTTAATATTTGGTTATTTTTCCTTCATTGTCATTCTCTAGAGATTCAGTCAGGTTGTTGTGAACATCAGTACTCTGTCCCTTCTTTATTGAAGAATAATATCCCATATAATGGACACATCAGACTTTGGAAGCCAGTCGCCTATTGAAGCACATCAGATTTGGGCTATTATGAACAAAGCTGCTATAAATGTTTCTGTACTGAGTTTTATTATATGAACATAACTCTTCATTTCTGATATAAGGGCCTCAGAGTAAAATTGTTGTATGCATATGCTGGTTGCCTGTTTAGCTTTTTTAAAAAGTTAGGAAGCTGTTTTCTAGAATGGCTATAAAATGTCACATTCCCGCAAGCAAAGCATGAGTGTTTCACTTTCTCCATGTCCTTGCAAGCATTTGCTGATGCCCGTGTTTTTAGCCTTTCTGGTAGTGGGGAGGGTGACTGATCACTGTAGGCAAAAGAGCGAACTTTGACCTGTGTATCATATCTTTGCAAAATTGATTTCAAATGGATCACAGACTTAAAGGTAGGTCTTCAAATCATAAAACTCTTAGAGAAAAATCCAAGAACATTTGCAGAATCTAGAGATAGGCAAGGAGCTCTTATGCCACAAACCAGAAAAAAATGATAAATGGTACTCCATCAAAATTAAAAATGTTTGCTTCGTGAGAGACCATGTTAAGAGGATAAAAAGATACGTCAAAAAGTAGTAGAAAATATTTGCAAACCATATATCTGACAAAGGACTGTTATCTAAAACAGACAAGCTGAAAATGTAAGTTTTAAAAATCCAACCGGAAAATAGAAAATTCATAGACATTTCACATATCTAGAGAAGATACAGATGGAAAATAAGCATGAAGAGAACACTAACCATTAGGGAAATCCAAATTAAAAGAAAAGTGGGCTATCCTACACACTGCCATTTGTTGAAAAGACTCTTCTTTCACTGAACTGCTTTTGGAAAAATCAGTTGGGCAAATCTTCACAGATATATTTCTGGGTTCCCTGCTCTGCCCTGCTGCTCTATGTGTTTATTCCCCTCAGTACCGCATGGTCCAGATTCCCTTAGCAATACAAGTCTTGAAATTGGGTAAACTGCTTGCTCCTACCTTATTTTTCTTCTCCAAATTGTTTTATCCATCTCAGTTTCTTTACCTTTTAGGAAAAATTTTTAAATAATCTGGTTTGTATCTGTAAAAAATCTTGCTTAGATTTTGAAAGGAATTACATTAAACTTATATACAAATTTAGTAAAATTGCCATTTTTACTCTGTTGAGTCTTCTATGGATGACCATACTGTGTTGTTCCATTATTCTGATTGTCTCTGATTTCTTTCACGTGTATTTTGTAATTTTGGGCATACGAGTCATGTATATATATTTTTAGACTTATACTTACATTTTGTTATATTTTAGTGGTCACAAATGGTACTGCATTTTAAATTTTGGAATCTACATGTTCATTGTGAATATAAAGACACATTTCATTTTTTTATGTGTATTTTCTGTTATGTTACCTTTCTATACATATTAGTTCTATAAACTTTTTAATAGATTGAGATTTTTCTGTGTAGACAATTGTATCACCTATAAATAAAGTTTTATTTCTTTTTGTCCACTATGCATACATTTTGTTTTTTCTTCTTGCATTGTGTTGAATAAGGGGGCTAAAAGTAGACATTTTTGCCTCGTTCCCACTTTCAAGAGGTAAGTCTTGAGTCCTTGAGTTTTACCACTAAGTAGAATGTTGGCTGCAGGGCCTTAGAAGATGCTCTTTATCAAGTGGGGGAAAGTGCCTTGAAAGTGTGTGTAGTTTGCTATTCTTTGGTAAAATTTTATATTATATATATAAATTTCAATAACACAATTGAAAATATACACCCACACACAAAATGGATAGTTTGTCTAGTTTGGGTTACCTTTTTGATATATTTTCACAACCTTCGTCATGTCTTACACCTAAGATTAAAGAAGGAAGTGAAAGAATCCACAGCAAAGGATCAGACATCAGTTCCACGCCACTGCTGCTCATCTTCAAGCTTCTGCCATGCATAGACCAGTCAGCTCCTACTATGTGACTGGGGCAGGGCTGTAGTCTGTTTTCTGAGGGTAAGATGGTGGGGATGCTCTGGGTGTTGTTGGACCGTCCACTCCCCATTTTCGGCTGGTTTCACACGTGAGTGATATATCCAGGCAGGGATACCATTCACCTTCACTGCTGTTGGTGTGAACAGGATCACCTAGTAGGAGCCTTTTCACTATGGTTTCAGCAGGCTCAGGCTCCAAGCTTTAATACACACCTGGTGATCTGTAGAGTGGGGATGGACTGAGGGGTGATAAACTAACAGGATACTTATTATTCATCCATACTGAAATCTTTTTTTCATTATTTTCCTAGTGACATCAGTTGGTTAGTAAGTTAGTAAGTTTTGTTTCTTCCAGTTCTCTCAGGGTCCATGGTAAATTTCTTAAAATAGGAAGGGTCCTGTGATATAACATTTTACAGGGTGAGTAAACTGTAAAATAGTTTTTTTCTTTCTTTCTTTTTTCTTTTTTTTTTTTTAGTTTTTCAAATCGGGTTGCATTGATTGCATTTGTTAGATAAAGTCCCTCTTAAAATTATGTTCTGCCCCCAAAAGGTATGACACACATAGTGCCCCCCAAGCTACCTCCTTCCTTCCCTCTCTCTGTTGTGCCCTTCTCCCACCTCCCACCATGTACTGGGTCATTAATTGTCCCCATATTAGAACTGGGTACATAGGATTCTTGCTTCTCCATTCTTGTGATGCTTTTCTAAGATAATGTGTTCCACTTCCATCCAGGTTAATACAAAAGATGTATAGTCTCCATCTTTTTTAATGGATGAATAGTATTCCGTGGTATACATATACCACAGCTTGTTAATCTATCCCTGGGTTGCTGGACATTTAAGCTGTTTCCACATTTTCATGATTATGAATTGAGCTGTGATAAACAGTCTAGTGCAGATGTCCTTATGATAAAAGGATTTTTTTGTTCTGGGTAGATGTCCAGTAATGGGATTGCAGTATTAAATGGGAGGCCTAGTTTGAGTTCTTTGAGGATTTTCCATACTTTCTTGCAAAAAGGTTGTATAGTTTGCATTCCCACCAGCAGTGTAAAAGTGTTCCTTTCTCTCCACATCAAGGCCAATATCTGCACTTTTGAGATTTTGTGATGTGGGCCATTCTCACTGGGGTTAGATAATATCTCAGTGGGGCTTTGATTTGCATTTCTCTAATAATTAGGGATGATGAGCATTTTTCTCAAGTTTTTTAGCCATTTGTCTGTCTTCTTTAGAGAAAGTTCTATTTATCTCTCTTGCCCATTGATAAAAGGGATTGTTGGCTTTTTTATTCTTGATTAGAGTTCTCTGTAGATCCTATTTATCAAGCTTTTGTCTGATTCAAAATATGCAAATATCAAATTGGCCTGGGAGAATATTTTATGAGGAGGACCCCCTGGGCAATTGAAGCAACACCAAAAATACATTACTAGGATCTGCTCAAACTAAAAAGCTTTTGCACAGCTAAGAGCATAGTAAGTAAGGCAAACAGACAAGCTTCAGAATGTGAGAAGATTTTTGCAGGTTATGCTTCTGACAAAGTTCTGATAACTAAAATCTATAGAGAATTCTAACTAATCAATAAGAAAAGAAGAAATAGCTCCATTTCTATGTGGGCAAGAGACTTGAACAGAAACTGCTCTGATGAAGATAGGCACATGGCCTACAAACACATGAAAAAATGCTCATCATCCTTAATCATCAGAGAAATGCAAATCAAAACCACTTTGAGATATCATCTAACTCCAGTAAGATTAGCCCACATCACAAAATCCCAAAACTACAGATGTTGGCAAGGATGCAGAGAGAAGGGAACAATTCTACGCTGCTGGTGGGAATGGAAGCTAATATGACCTTTTTGGAAAGAAGTTTGGAGAAAACTCAAGAAACTAAAAGTAGACCTACCATTCAATCCTGTAATTCCTCTACTAGGTGTATACCTAGATGATCAAAAATTATTTTACAACAAAGACATTTGCACCAGAATGTTTATTGCAGCCCAATTCATACAGCCAAGACATGGAAACAGCCCAAGTGCCCAGCAGCCAATGAATGGATTAACAAATTGTGATATATGTACACCATGGAATACTATGCAGCCATAAAAAGATGGAGACTTCACATCTTTTATGTTTACCTGGATGGAACTGGAACATATTCTTCTTAGTAAAGTATCTTAAGAATGGAAAAAAAAGTATCCAATGTACTCAAAACTACTATGAAGTCAATATATAATCACCTACACACTCAAATGAATGGCAAAACATAACTATAATCCAGAAAGTAGAAGGGAAGTGGAGGGGGAGGGGACGGGAGGGGGGATATGAGAGGAGGAAGGGTATTTAGGGGGACCTCACCTAATGTGCATGATTCAATGGTACATTTCAAAACTATTAAGAAATAAGTATAATCGTGATGGATGTGTTATTTAGTTCAGTGTAAGAATTTCACATTGTATATTGAAGCAGTACCCTGAACCCCATAAATGCATCAATGTACAAAGTTATGATTTAATAAAAAATAATAATAATAAATAAAGTAAAAAGAGAGAGATAAGGTTAATATAAGTTATTTCTGGGATCCCATCACTTCTGCTTACAGTTGCTTCAAACCATCCCAGGAATATATTTTTACTGCCCCCAGGTTACTGTCAAGATCTCTGAGATAAGTTGAAGAATCCTACTTTCTCTTTTAGAAAACCAAGTCTCCATTGGTATGTCACCAGTTTTTTCCTCCCATTTCCTACTCTCCCTTTAGTAGGTACTGCTGAGATCCTTCTCACACTCCCTGTGCCCTCACCATTCCTGGCACGCCTGCAGGGTCCTGTCACGCACACCTATGAAACTCTTCCTGAGGTTTTTCTTTTGGCTCAAGTGCTGGGAAGGTTTGGAATGGTGGAAAGTTAATGACTTTGAGGGATCTTTTAGGCACTGACCAATAGAGTTGGAGAGAACGCCCCAGCTTCCACGTGCCCTGGAAGGGCCACTCCAAGATATTTTTCCCTGTCTCCCAGAGTTCCCCGGCAGGATAGGGCCCCAACTGCCTGCAGAGGGCACCTGCTCAGTAGCCCATCCTGTGTGTCTCCGTCCTTGACTTCTTACCTGTGCTTTCTGGCATCACCTTCCAAATGAACCACATGAACCAAATCCTGGACTTTGCATCTACTTCTGGGAAACCTATCCCCTCAACTCTAAACTTCAAAAACCCCAGATGAGCTGAGTTGATCATCACTGATCATCTAGAAACTCCAGGGAATAGTTGCAGGAGAATAGTCCCTTTCAATGCCCTTGGTATGCTCTTCTTTTCTCTAGCCAATGTCTGTGATACTTTCCCATCTGAAGATCATCCTCAGAGACAAGAGAAGACAGTTCTTCAGCTTCTCTTTTTAATGTTCCCCTATAATCACTTGACACCTGAACTCTCAAGAGCAAATGCATTGCTTCATTTTCGTGCTTGTGTATAACAGAATTACCTATGTATCATCCTTAGTGTTTTCCTTAAGTTTCAACTCCATTAATTCAGAAGTTACCCTGCTTTTTTGATATTGTTCATACAAGTCCATGCCATCCTCTTCTAATTGCTTCCTACTATCCTGACTTTTTAATCTGCCTTTGAAAAATGAGTTTATCAGACAGTTCTCTGTGATTTAGAAGGAAAGGTCTGGTCTACAGAGTAGTTATTGAGAATCATTGGCCACCTGGCTGGTGCAGTCGCTCACACCTGTAATCCTAGCACTCTGGATTGCTTGAGCTCACAGGTTTGAGACCAGCCTGAGCCAGAGCGAGACCTCATCTCTATAAGTAGCCGGGCACTGTGGCAGGTGCCTATGGTCCCAGCTACTTTGGAGGCTGAGGCAAGAGAATCACTTAAGCCCAAGAGTTAGAGGTTGCTGTGAGCTGTGATGCCACAGCACTCTACCAAGGGCAATATAGATAGACTATCTCAAAATAAATAAATAAATAAAATAAAAATGAAAAGTGTTCGTGAGAATCATTGGCCATCATTATTTTCTGAAGCCAGTGTTTTGCTTCAGGGTCAAAGACTAGAGTTGCTCCAAAAAGTGTACTGCCCTCCCTCCACCCCTTGGTCAGCATCCCCTGCCCACTTGGGCAGAGCAGGGTAGGGGGCCAGGACACCCAAGTCCTGTGGGGAGGGCAGGGGAGAACGTTATTACACAGGGGCACATTTTAGGTCTCCAGATCGTGCTTGTGTTCACCTCCACTCATCACTGGAGGCTCTCTCTGGGCCAGGCTGTCCCCTGCCACCCTCAACGGGTCCTACTTTTCACATTATTTTCGTGCTTTTTGTCTCCTGATAGAGTCCTTATTGCTGTAGGTGGATTTGGTTTGCTTGTCTCAGCCCTGCATCTGTAAGGTCCTGGAGGCTTCATCCCTGGGACTCGGAGGGCCCCCAGTGCACGTCTACTGAACACGGCAGAACGCGCCTGGCACAGGTGGCTTGGGAGAAGCAGGCCATGCTGCAGGGTGGGTACCTGGCCTTGAGGAACAGAATTTTCCATATAAAATCTTCAGCCTCCTAGTGGTTACTGGGAAACCAGCTCAGGGATTGGCATCTTGCCACACTTCTTAATCCTCTGGAAATTCCATTTTGAGAATACAACCTCCCCTTTGTGAAAAGCAATTAAATAATACATGACTGATTGAATATAAATTGTACAGTTATATTGATTTTAAAAAAACATTAGCAATACTTTCAGTTTCAAAATACTTTTGGTATTTGTGATATGGTGGTGTTGGCTGGTAAAGGCATCCATTCTTCCTGTTCGGTTCCATTTGTCAATCAGGACTTGGGTGGCCGCACTTGACACGTAAGATCCAGTCTCCCTGCTATGGCAGGGCTGTGAGTGGCAGGGTGGAAACCACAGGCTTAGTATCAAAAAGAATCTTTATTTGAAGTCAATGAGAAGCATGGTGATCCAAGAATTTGGGTGAAAACTTCTTGCTTAGAGAAAATATGTCTTTTTTTTTTTTTTTTTTATGAGTTCTCTGCTGGAAAGTAACAGGTGGAATTGAGAGTTTTATTAATGTAACCAGGGTCCCGTCATACACCTCCATCCATCTGCTTCAACACCATTGCACACCAAAACTGTTATGTTTTATGAAATTTTATTATTTTCTAGTGATATTTCAAGAAATAAAGAGTCAGTACTTTCATCCAGTAGCACTCAGAAACCTTCCTGTTTTTTGAGACAGAGCCTCAAGCTGTCACCCTGGTTAGAGTGCTGTGGCATCACAGCTCACAGCAACCTCTAATTCCTGGGCTCAAACGAGTCTCCTGCCTCTGCCTACCAAGTAGCTGGGACTACAGGCGCCCGCCACAACGCCTGACCATTTTTAGGTCGCAGCCGTCATTGTTGTTTGGCGGGCCTGGGCTGGATTCGAACCTGCCAGCTCAGGTGTACGTGGCTGGCGCCTTAGCCGGCACTCAGAAACCTTCAGACTCCTTGAACGATACCTGCTTATCACACTGCTTTTGGGAAGAGCTGAAAGAGTTGTGGACTTAACAAAAGGCAAAGTCATCAGGGATTTTTCAGACATACTTGAGCACACCAATATGCTAAGAACGGTACTTTAGCAGAGGGGTCTATCTTATTTTGTCACTGGGCTATTTTCAATACTTAGGGGAAGGTTAAGAATTCTTTGCTTTGCTTTTAGTTTCCCTAAAGTTATTTTCCAGACTCTTCGGCTTTTTTGAATTTTGTCTTCACGAATTCCCCAGACCTGACCACAAGAGAAGTCTGTCATTCAGATTCTTTGTTCCCTGGCTCAGCAGACTGATGTCTTGGTGGTCTTATATACATAGTCAACCACAGTACACTTCATCCATCGAGGAACTGCCCTGTGAGTTTCAGATTAATTGGTCTTTGGATTTTTACTTCCTTCATTTATGTGAGCATCCTAAAGTGCAATCACATCTAAATACATTTTTACAGCTTTGGTTTATGTTACGATTGTACCAATAGACAATACTAGGCTTTCAAATTTCAAGGTAAAAGTGCCAATCTTTTGAAAGCCATTAGAGTTTGACAGCAGCAGAACTAGTGGTTAAGCTAAAAGTCCAAAAGCAAATGTTCTACATTTTGTAATTCAAGAAATTACGTTGGTTGATGAGCTCGGGATATAGACAGAAAGTCCAGTTGCATGGGAGATAGATATGTAAATAGAGCTTTGGGACTACATAAAACAAGAACACCTAACCCAGTTGTTGGTTTTAACAACGCACCTTTTGTTGAATGTCGATTACATGCCAGGAGCTGAAGTACTTTATATACATTATATTTAATCTTCACTACAGCTTTATGCATCATTCATTTCATAGCTAATAAACTTAAAACTCAGTAGGGGTATTACTGTTGCCATCGAATTTGAGCACGACTTTTATTGGCCATTTCTTACTCACTGTTTATCATGAAGCAATGGTTCCCTCCACCCACCCTCTGCCCCCAGACAGAGTCTCAGCTGTCGCCTTGGGTAGAGTGCTGTAGCATCACAGCTCACAACTCTTGGGCTTCAAACTCTTGGGCTTAAGCAATCTCTTGCCTCAGCCTCCCAAGTAGCTGGGACTACAGGCACCCAGCTATTTTTTTGTTGCAGTTGTCATTGTTGTTTGGGCAGGCCCGGGCTGGGTTTGAACTCGCCAGCCTTGGTGTATATGGCTGGTGCCATAACCACTGTTCTATGGGCACCACCAGCAATGACCTTTCGACATACAAGTTGGTTAGAATTGGAACCATACTTGGTGTAATTTATTTCCCCTGACCCAGACAAAGAAGGAAGATTGATTACAATAGGACTTTTGAGCTAATTACTTAGTGGCAAGCTGTAATTCCAAAACCACAAAAGAAGGCAAAGGTAATTGTCATAAAATTATGCTACAGCATGGCCTCAAGTCATATGGCATAAATATGTGCAGGGTTCTTTGTTTTGCTCTGCAGCCCAAGTTCCATGCTGTAATCAGAAATATGTGGCACATTTTGAACAAAGGAAATATGTACTCCACAAAGCGTAGAAGTTGAGCTGCCAACCAACTAACCCCAGAAATATGCAATTGCTTACCAAGCAAAACAACCCTGTGTGTCCCAGGGCAGAAGGCGCTCTGCGTGTGTATGTATCCCCTCCAGACCCAGGTCAGTTTCACTGTCAGTTCAGTACACTACCCAAATGGAAAATGGTAATATGCAAATTTTAGCCTTTCAATAAAGGAATGCATTGTCTTATTTTTTTGTTGTAGTTACTAAAAGTGAACAAAAACTAAGCCTTCTGATAGAATCTTTGCATTTCAAAGGTATAGTTTTGACAAGTATCCAAAGGCCAGATCCCAGGGATTCTGAAAGTGTTTTATTTCTTTCCAAACCTCCAGTGGCCACCCACCTTTTCTGAGATTCCATTCCTCCCAACGACTTGAGGTTGTTTGGGGGCTAATATATTTCATTCGTTACTGGCAGCCTTCACAAGATGCACCTTCAGTTCACAATACAGGTAGAAACATATTTACAACTTAATAATGAGGTTGATAATTTGTTCAGGAATGCAACTCCGAAGAAAAAGAAAGCAATATAGATTCCTCCTTTCCTTGGACAAACACCACAACACAAAACTCTGAGCAAATCCAGCAGCAGGCGGGAGTCTGGAGCGATTCAATGAAGCTTCCATCTTTCTTCTCTCTGTTATATTTTCTGTTTCTCCCTTGTCTCCTGGCTCTGGTGGCTCTGGGGCCATCTGATCACCTCCCCAATCCGCACTCCCTCCCCCATTCCTGGCAGATGGTCATGAAGCCTAAGGATGAGTGAGGAGTGCTCCAGGTCAGGAGGAAATCCACAACTACATCCCCAGTTTTAACACCTTCGCTTGCCGGGTCTTCCTTCTTTTCATCCCAATTAGCCAGGCATTGTGGCCCAGGAGGCTGCTGTAAACTGTGATGCCTGGGCAACAGAGTAAGACTCTGTCTCCAGAAAAAAGGAAGAAGACCCAGCCAAAAAAAGAAAAACAAAAGAAACTGCCAATATATTTTCTGGAGCAGTGATACCATAAATCCAGTTTTCTGTGTGCACCTTACTGGGGTTTTGTTTGCTTTTGTTTTTTTGAGAAAGAGTCTGACTCTGTCAGCCTGGATAGAGTGCTGTGGCATCACAGCTCACAGCAACTTCAAACTCCTGGTCTCAAGCAATCCTCTTGCCTCAGTCTCCCAAGTAGGTGGGACTACGAGTGCCCACCATAACACATGGCTAATTTTTCTATTTTGAGTGGACGGGGTCTCACTCTTGCTCAGGTTGGTCTAGAACTCCTGAGCTCAAGGGATTCTGAGTCCTTGGATTACAGGTGTGAACCATTGCGCCCAGCCTTCATTTTTATTTTTTGTCTTAAAGCCATTGGTCACCATGCATCCTGTCTTTACCTGTGTCCATAAACGTGCTGAACAGAGTCCAGTTAAAAGCATTGGCTAAAAGGGCAGTCTTGGGAGCTGGACAGGCTTTCCACATCTTTAAAATGGTGGCCCTAGCTCCTCCCTCTGAAGTGGTTGTCTGGGTGCAACGGGGAGAAGGGTCTGGCACAGGTCTGCAGTAAGAACCCATAAAATGGGCTGCACCTGTGGCTCAAAGGAGTAGGGTGCCAGCCCCATATTCCAGAGGTGGTGGATTCAAACCTAGACCCAGCCAAAAACTGCCAAAAAAAAAAAAAAAAAATCCCCAAACCCCATAAAATGTTAGCTGCTGTTAGCATTTCAGTACCACTAAAACCCTTCTTAAAAATCAGTGTGGATGCCGTTGTTCCTATCAGCCGTCTTCCCTGGCCCTATTGCACTGTCAGGAGGCAGAGAACAGGGTGGCCTGGACCCATAGGGATCCAGAAGTGCACAGTGGTTGGGCGCTCGGAGTCTGAAGCTGGGCACCGCTGTCTAGGAATCGAGTGACCTGGGCCATGCACTGAACCTCACAGGGTCTGGCGCCCTCATTTGTAGAATGGGGGTGATAATAGCACGGACCCCTGAGGGTGGAAAGGTGTGACACATAAAGGTCACAGCCAACACTCCTATAACAAAAGGCAGGTCAACAAGAGGCGTCATCCATTTATTTAATTAAAGTTTTACTTAACACGGCAGCTTCTAAAATAAAGACCCCAATACCTAGGGAAAATTGTCTGTTTTATGCTTAGGTTTAATGAAGAATGCACAGACACTTAGAAATGGGATTGGACAGAAATGCATGATCTAAGGATAGTCAATCGAGGGAGAAACCCAGCAAGGCCTGACTCTTTAGATGCCTCTTGAAGCCTCCCAGTGGCACACCTTTCCTCGGGTATGGGTCAGGGCACCTGTCACAGGAGGATCTTTAACCGTGAAGGGACAGAGAGACCTTTCTAGGTTTTACGGCTTACTTTGGAAAGAGGGGTTCTAGTTGCTACGAAAGAGTTCTGGTTTCTGTGAATCACTTTGGGGACAAGAGGCTGGAAGACAGGAGACAATCAGACAGACTTTGCTTCTAAGGCCCTTCCGAAGTCCCTCAGTTCAAGTCGCTCAGCGTGCTAAGGGGCCCTAACTGCCTATGGGAGTCGGAGTAGCGAGTGAGTTAATAGTGTGAAGCGGCACCTGCCACTTTAGAAATACCCAGTAAATATTCATTCTGCTCGTCACTAGAAAGGACTCCTCGTGTTTATATCTTGGCATTTCTACAACTGCTTGTTTTCTGCACAAACCAATTCTGGGGTGTTGAGGTCTTTTATAAGCTAAATGGCCCACATTTTTAATAGATTTAGGGATATAAGACCAACCAAAGAAAACTGTTAGTATCAATATAAATAATTTGATGCCTGGGGATGCTATTATAGCAGCATAAGGCAACAATCACAATTGCTATCAACTGTTATCTCCTAAATCTGGATCTAAATGAGATTGTAGGGGGAAAGCTTCTTTTGTTTATAAAAAACATACCTTTCTATAGTTCCTCAAATTTCTGCAATCAGCATGCATTCATTTTATAATTAGGTAAGAAGTGGTTTTAAAAATGAAAGAAACACCATAAAATCCAGCCCTTCCCATCCCGCCACCCATAATCTCTTTAATGTAGTCAGGTTTGGCTTTGGGCCTGGCTCGTTTCTTCTCTGATTTAACAGGAAAATATATATTCAAAGTTATGTACAAGCTCTATTAAGTTATTTTGGGGTAAGTTGAAAGGATTGAAACGTCGATACTGTTACATGCCGCGTAGAATTGTACGTTGTTTCATTGACAGCTCTGGTTATTAGTAGGTAATTTTGATAAGGAGTTTTTAAGTCCTTAAAGTACTGGTGAAACTTATTAAATGTAGAGTATCAATGTCTTTATATAGTGATCAAGAAAATGCCATGAAGGCTATCTGTAACAGTGCGATCAAAACATTTCTGAATGTATATGAATCGTGCCCTATGATT
>CAUYON010189370.1:0-18819 GCA_963573935.1 Arctocebus calabarensis | reverse complement strand
GGGGCTTGATGCCTGTAGCACCGGGGCTAGGGCCCCAGACACAAACCCCGGGGCTGGGGGTTAAAAACCCCCCCCTGGCCTCACAAACAACAACCCCACCCACAAAAAAAAAAAAAAAAAAAAAAAAGCCGGGCATCATGGCAGGTGCCTATAGTCCCAGCTACTTGGGAGACTGAGGTAAGAGAATCTCTTAAGCCCAGGAGTTTGAGGTTGCTGTGAGCTGTAACACCATAGCACTCCACCAAGGGTGACATAGTGTGAGATGCTGTCTCAAAAAAAAAAAAAAAACATAAAAATAAAATAAAAATAAGAAAAATGATCTAGGAATGTGAACGGTAAACATTAATTATATTTGATGCTATTAGTCAATAGTTTTGTTTAGTGTAATGATGATATGGTAAGTCTTTTCAATGGTCTTTTTTTTTTTTTTTTAAGAGACAGGGTCTCACTTTATGATCCTCAGTAGAGTGCTGTGGTGTCACAGCTCACAGCAACCTCCAACTCCTGGGCTTAGGCAATTCTCTTGCCTCAGCCTCCCAAGTAGCTGGGACTACAGGCACCTGTCACAATGCCTGGCTATTTTTTTGTTGAGTTTGGCTGGGGCCGGGTTTGAACCCACCACCCTAGGTATACGGGGCGGGCGTCCTACCCACTGAGCCACAAGCGCCGCCCTTTTTTCAATGATCTTATGTGTGAGATCAAACTCCTTGGCTCAAATAAGCCTCCTGCCTCACCCTCCCAAGTAGCTGGGACTACAGACACATAGTACCACACCTAGCTAATTTTTTACAAAATATTTGTGTAGAGACAGGGTCTTGCTATGTTTCTCAGGCTAGTTGAATTCCTGTCATGCCCCTATCTTTTAGAGATACAATCGGGGCCAATCTTTAATTCATCTCAAAAATCCGAAGTGAAAACAGCCAGTCTCTGAGTCACCCAGTTATAATGAAATATAAATTAATGCACTTGAAACTGCCAGGTGTTCCTTTTGTAACTGGAAGTGAGGTAAGTGAGGTCAACCTCATGATGATGCCAGCTTCCTGTAGGTTTACAAGTGGGAGACTTGTGTCACTGGACAAGGATGTTTATTATTTGGAATCACATGAGCAGCCCCTCTTACTTGTGCTAACATTAGCTTAGCACTATTTGCCTAGGGTGGAGATATGATAGGACCTTTTGTCTATGGACTATAAACTTAAGCTGACCTCCTCAAGAGCCCCTCATATGCAATATGAGAGATGGCATACATAAATTAGCATAGGCCAAGGAGAAAGCCTAAAAGGAACCTGTCATTAGGCCTTTATGGGGACCCAAGTGAAATGACCACAGCTGCCTGGTATGTGGATTAAACCCAGTGTCTCTTGGCCACATGCCATGGTAGACAAGCTAGGCAACAAACAACGCCAACACGTGTATACAGCCACAGCACTTCCTAAAGCCCACATAATGACAGAACAGGAAATCTGAAAGATGTAACTCATACATGGTGTTAATGGGGAAAAAGCCATGTAACGCAATTAAAACAGGCTTATTCTGAGCCAATATGAGTGAGCATGGCCCAAGAATCCATAAACCCAAGAAACCTTGAGTAAATGATCCCCAGGCAGTCAGGTTACAGTCTGATTTTATACATTTAGGTAGAGACAGGGTCTTGCTATGTTTGGGAAGGTAAAATCATAAACCACTAGGTGGGAGATATACATGGGTTTGGCCTAAAGAGGGAGGACATCTCAAAGTGGGAGATTTACAGGTTATAGATGGGTTCAAAGATTATTTGATTTGTGATAGGTCAAATAAAGCTTTGTCTAAAGACTTGGTGTCAGTAGAAAGGAATATTTGAGTTAACATTTGTCATGTAAGGCTATACCAGGGTCAGCATGGAAAGTAAGTCATATTATACTAGGTTGATTTTTATTATTTTCTTTTTTTGAGACAGAGTCTCACTATGTCACCCTGGATAGAGTGCTGTGACATCACAGCTCACAGCAACCTCCAACTCTTGAGCTCAAGCGATTCTCTTGTTTCAGCCTCCCAACTAGCTGCCACAACACCCAGCTTTTTTTTGGTTGCAGTTGTCACTGTGTGGCAGGCCAGGGCTGGATTTGAACCCGCCAGCTCCAGTGTATGTGGCTGGTGCCGTAGCCGCTGAGCTACAGGTGCAGAGCCATTGCACTGATTTTTTTAAAAAACTGTTCAATGGGGCAGCACCTGTGGCTCCAGGAGTAGGGCGCCATCCCCATATAGTCAAGCCTGGCCCCAGCCAAAAACTGCAAAAAAAAAAAAAAAAAAGAAAGAAAGAAAACTGTTCAATGATGGCTCGGTGCCTGTAGTACAGTGGTTATGGTGCCAGCCAAATGCACCAAGGGTGGTGGATTTAAACCCAGCCTGGACCAGCTTACAATGACAACTGCAACCTCCTCCAAGAAAATAGCCGGGTGTTGTAGTAGCAGGAGTAGTAATCCCAGCTACTTGGGAGGCTGAGGCAAGAGAACCACGTAAGCCAAAGAGTTGGAGGTTGCTGTGAGCTGTGACACCACAGCACTCTACCCAGGGTGACAGCTTGAGACTCTGTCTCAAAAATAAACAAAACTGTTCAATGAGATTTTAAAGTTTATAAGTCCTGACAACCTTTGCTTGGCCTTAGGTCCTATTCGCAACTAGTCTAAACTCCAAAAGGGAAGAGCTTTCTTATAAGGAAGAGTGCCCAGCCTCCCTTTCTGTCATAGCTGGGAACTCAGTTGTAAGGTTTGGCCAAGATGATAGGGTCTGTTCACTCAGCAGAGGGCTGGGATTTTAGTTTTAGTTTACAATAGGAAACTTAAAGCAACTGAAAGGATTGAATGCAAAATTTACCAACAGGAAAATAACAGGACATGGGAGTAAAACCAAATCATAAATAAAACATTTTAGGGCGGTGCCTGTGGCTCAGTGAGTAGGGCGCTGACCCCATATGCTGGAGGTGGTGGGTTCAAACCCAAACCTGGCCAAAAACCGCAAAAAAAAAAAAACATTTAATAGCTGAATTAAATACAGCAGGAGCCCAGTCATGACAAGCAGACTTTCTTGAGATTTGACATTATTAGAATTTCTATGATGAATTGGGATAGACCCAGCTGGGCCCATTAGCAGAATGTAATCCCAAGGACCACAAAGGCAATTCTCTTTTGAGCAATCAAGCTAAACACAAGCACCTAAGTGCTAGAGCACAGCTTGTGGCTGAGGCGAGGAGACCCTGTAGACATGACCACACAGGTGCGTGCTCTAGAACATAACGACTAGGCCTATAAGTATGACCTTCAAGACTAGCAACCTCAGATCCCATATGACTATGAGCCCAGGGGAGCCAGAAAAGCAAGGATGTCACCAGTGCACTGGGGAAGAGTCTGTCAGACTGTGGGGGGACAGCGTCCATCAGTGTCACTACTGGATGTCAACCAAAGCAACGGAACTAAACTGAAAGAATGTTGGAGTTTTCCAGTTCTTGCAGGACTAGTCCCTTTGGACCGAGTAAACCTCTAGGATTCTTGGGTACTTCAGGGATGAAGTGGAAAGATCTCAAGAGAGAAATTGTTTCTGCTAATGAGAGAATATGGTACTTGAGTAATTAATTAGAAACGCAAAAGAGATATGTCCACCTTGTCCACCAAACTAATAAAATAGATAATATTTATTACCATTAACTGATAAATATTTTTAACAGCTACTATTTTGCCTGGCTCTTTTTCTGAAACCATCCTTTATAAAATTAATAAAAGGCCATAACGTGAGAACAGCGCTATGGGCCTACACTCTGTAAAGCTTGCTTTCCTATAATTGCTTACTACTCAGGAGTCACAGAGCTGATGGTCATGAAAATTCTTAGCTTTCTTCATTAGACCCTGGACCAACTGACCCAACCAGACCAATGGTCCAACTGGTCCAACTGGGACCTGAACGAAAGAAAACAATCTTCCTTCCTGATCCTATGAATTTATCCCTAGCCAATCAACAAACACAATTGCCTAGACTTTTGCTTACCAAACTGTCTTTAAAAACCCTTTCTCTCAACTTCTTAGGGAGACGAATTTGAGAACTTCCTCCCATCTCCTGGCATGGTGCCTGTGATATTAAACTCTTTCTCTGCTGTCACCCCTGCCTTCTCAGTGTATTGGCTTCCTCTGGAGCAGTGAACCCAGCTGGATGGTAACAACATTGGCTATATTAAGGAACAGGATTGCTGTGTATTTGTTAAACTTTATAAGAAATGACCAGCCTGTTTTCCAAAGGAGCTTTGCATTCTCACCACCAAATAAAATAAAGCTCTGGCCTCTAATAAACTCGGAATGTTTCTTGGAAAAGACAGTCAAGTGACTGGCCTCTAATAAACTCGGAATGTTTCTTGGAAAAGACAGTCAAGTGAAAAGAGAGTAATAACAGAATATGACTAATGAAGGGACAGAAACTTATTTCTAGCATGTGTGTCTGAAAGAGGGCAGCAAACAGATGAATAGAAAATATGTAGTATGTCAGATAGTGATAAATCTTCTTTGGAAAGGAAAAGCCAGGAGAGAAGCCAGCTAGGGAGAGAGAAGGAACAATGCTATTGTTAAGACAATGGCGGCATGGTGACATTTGGGCAGAGATCTGTAGGAAGTGAAGGCTGAGCCGTGCAGTCATCTGGGGGAAGAGGAAACCTCAAGTGCAAAGGTCCTGAGGCATGAGTGTGCCTGTTGGGTTCCAGGAAATTGTGAGGAAGCCAACGTGGCTGGAGTACATTGACCAAGGCGGGGAGAAGTGGTGAGGAATACTAGAAAGATGATGTCATTTCCTTTGAGTAGGATAAGGAGCCATCTGAGGGAATTGAGAAGAAGAGTGACTTAGGGTGGCGCCCGTAGCTCAGTGTGTAGGGTGCCAGCCACATACACCGAGGCTGGCAGGTTCGAACCCAGCCCAGACCTGTTAAAAAAACAACAATGACAACTGCAACAATAACAACAAAAAGCCGGGCATTGGCCAGCACCTGTAGTCCCAGCTACTTGGGAGGCTGAGGCAAGAGAATCAGTTAAGGCCAAGAGTTTGAGGTTGCTGTGATCTGTGACACCATGGTGCTCTACTGAGGGTGACAAAGTGAGACTGTCTCCAAAAAAAAAAAAAAAAAGTGACTCAGGTTTTAGGAGAACCACTCTGGGCTGCTGTACTGAAATGGGCCAGTGGTGGCAATAGCAGAAGCTGTCAGCAGATACCAGGTAGGAGGCTATTACAGAAAGCTAGATAAAGCAGAGACTGTGTATTTTAAGTCAGGTTTATGAAGGTGTAGTTTACACACAGTAACGTTCACCATTTTTAGTGGTAGTCCTCTGAGTTTTATTTTTTCTTTTTCTTTTTTTTTTTTTTTTGAGACAGAGTCTCACTATTTACCCTCAGTAGAGTGCCGTGGTGTCAAACTCAAACCTCAAACCAACCTGTTTTCCAAAGGAGCTTTGCATTCCCACCAGCAAAGTATAAGAGTTCCAGTTTCTCGGGCAGCACCTATGGCTCAAAAGAGTAGGGCACCAGCCTCATATGCCAGAGGTGGTGGGTTCAAACCCAGCCCCAGCCAAAAACTGAAAGAAAAGAAAAGTTCCAGTTTCTCTACATCCTCACCAGCACCTTATGTCATTGTGCTCTATTTTTCAAACTGAGCAGTTGGAAAAATAGACTCCTGTCTTTTGTTGAAATGGGACTTGGTGCCAGGGGAGCATCAATTTGGGTCCTATGGTTAAATGCATGTTTTCAAACACTTGTTCTAGATGCAGAGTGAAGGAAAGTTGGGAGTTCCCAGGTATGGGAGTGAAAGTCCCCATCACGGTTAATGATCTGACGTGGGAACTAGGAAGAAGTGTATGAAGGAGGAGAAGCCAGGCCTCACAGCTTGCAGACACAGCAGTTCTTTCCATAAGGACCTTTGTCACTAGGGTCAGATGGTCTCCACCCTACCCTTGGAGAGGTAAAGATTGCTCTGCAAAGGGCTATCGCATGCAGGTTGAAGATGGTCAAAGACATCTGTCCAGAAGCTCAGGGCGGGTATATTAGCTGGCCATGAGGGCCAATTCCAATTGGCCCATTGGGAAGACCCAGAAGTCTCTATCATCAGTCCCTAGAGAGGCATGTGATATTGGTGGGACAAAAGTAGTAAGGCCTGACCACCTAGAGTGAGCCAGGCTCCACCAAGAAGAAGAGGGGTGCTGTGTGATCCTTGAGTTCAGTATGGCCAGTATGGATGGAGGATGTGGACTGATTGGGATTCTGAGTGTTATAAGCCAGCACCCCCCCCCCCAAAAGACCCAAGTCTGTCTCAGCCTGTCTCAGCCTTGGTCCACAGCATGCCCACCCCCCTTGGGTTAATTCTGAGAACAGGTTCCTGACGAGGAAGTTCTCCAAGTTCCCTGACTCCCTAGCCACTGCTATAGAATAGTGAAAACCTACTCAAGCAGAGTTTCCCCAGCTGTTCCTGTGCCAACCGCCATGATGTAACCCCCTGAGCCAACTATCTGACTGTAACCCCACCCTGTAACCAGCCACGTTCTGCTTTTGTACATGCTTGCTTTGCCACATCAGCACAAAAAGTGTATAAAAATCAACCTGTACTGCACTTCGGGGCCATTTGCCCTTTGGGGCAGTGACCCACCTGTGCAGGTGCAATCACCATCTGATTTGAGCCTGAAGTGGGGTCTCTGTTTTTCCTATGGATGGCAACAGTTACAACATGAGCAAGGTGCACACACCACGCACCTGCAAAACCTCCCGGGGAAAGACTCCCTGAGGAAGAAGAGCTGCATCAACTGCACGAACTGGCTCAAATCTGCAGGGACTGGGGTAATTGTGTTTTTACCCCCCTGTCCCCCCACCCTTATTGAAAGAGGGATGGTTGCAAGTCCTGTTGCACTGAAGAGCCAGGGGCTGGCTCCCACCTCACACCCAGCCTGACCTCAGGCCCCTGGGATCCCGCAGGGCCAACAAGAAGGACACAGGAGGCTCCCTCAGGCTCAGAGATGACCTGAAAGGGGTCCCCTCCCAACTCAGAAAAATCCCCACCCGTGCCCAAGCATCCTCTAGGCATTGCTTTCTTGGGGGCTTCTCTAAGGATCCCATATGAGGGAGCAGCTGGGGCGATGAGGTAGAGACAGACCTGAGAAACAGGGTCAGAGAGTGAGAGGCAAGAAGGAAAAGACACAACAGGACAGAAGTGCAAAACTAGACTAGAGGAGATAGAGCCGAGGGGAAGAGGGGGCAAGCTCTGAGGACAAGAGACGGTGGGGCAAGAGGAGACCAAAGAGAGTGACCCCAGGACTGAGGAGGGAGATGGTAAGGACAGGAGGAACAAAGAGAGGGAGCACGCAGGGACAGAAAATGGGCTAAGGCGCCAGCCACATACACCTGAGCTGGTGGGTTCGAATCCAGCCCAGGCCTGCCAAACAACAATGATGGCTGCAACCAAAAAATGGCCAGGCATGGCTCGGCGCCTGTGGCTCAGCGGGCTAAGGCGCCAGCCACATACACCTGAGCTGGCAGGTTTGAATCCAGCCCGGCCCGCCAAACAACAATTACGGCTGCAACCAAAAAATTGGCCGGGCGTTTTGGCGGGTGCCTGTAGTCCCAGCTACTTGGGAGGCAGAGGCAAGAGATTCGCTTGAGCCCAGGAATTGGAGGTTGCTGTGAGCTGTGATGCCACAGCACTGTATCCAGGGGTGACAGCTTGAGGCTCTGTCTCAAAAATAATAATAATAATAATAATAATAATAGCCAGGCATTGTGGTGGATGCCTGTGATCCCAGCTACTTGGGAGGCTGATGCAAGAGAAGCGCTTAAGCCCAGGAGTTGGAGGATGCTGTGAGTGGTGATGCCACAGCACTCTACCTAGGGCAACAGCTTGAGGCTCTGTCTCAAAAAAAAGAAAGAAAATCGGAGAAGGGAAGAGCAGAGGGCCGGGACCTAGCAGGCAGAAGCCAAACAGACATCCTCAGTCTGGCTCCCCTGACCCCAAAGCACCCCTGCCCTCGCTGCCATTGCTCTTGGTGCTTCCACACCCAGCCAGGCTCCTGGACCCTGTGGTGGGGGAGGGGCAGGAGGCTTGGCCTGAAGGGGAAGCTAACACTGTCTTGTGGCTGGGTTGCTCCTGGCCAGCCCTCTGTGGGAATCCGGAGGGCAGTCCGGGGGGCCTCCACCCACTGCCCAGGCCTCTAGGCACCCCACTCAATTTGGCTACCCTAGAGGGGCGGAGGGGTAGGAAGGGAGGGCAAGCTCAGGCTGCAAAGCTTAGGGGTCAGCAGGCAGAACCCTGGGTCCCCACCAGGCCGAGTCAAGCTCATAGCTTCCTCTTCCCCATTTTAACCCCAGTATCTCTTCCCATTGTCCCCTTACGTGGGCAAAACCAGAACCCGGAGAATAAATAATTTATTGAAATTGGAAGAATAAATAAGATATGTGGGCAGAGTTACAAACAACCATAAAAATCATTAACATCCATATAAACAAAGGTGCTCCCGGCCCGGGGCGGGCCCTGGAGCTGGAGGCGGACGCCCGCCAGAGGTAGAAGGCTCATTTACAGCAGAGGAAGCTGCAAGTCCCGGAGCCTCGGGCTGCGCTACCGGGGCGCCGCGCCCTCGGGGCTCCCCTGCGAGTGCCCGCGGAGCTGCACGCCTTGCGCGACCCTCTCCACCCAGGAGCGGTGCGCCGGGAGGCTGATGTACACGCCGGGCCGGTTGCGCTCCGCACAGCCCTCACCCCAGCTGATAACGCCGGTCAGCAGCCAGGCGCCGTCCACCTGACACATCAGGGGGCCACCGGAGTCGCCCTGCCGGAGGAGAAAAGGGGCTGTTAGGGGGCCCCCGGGGACAGGGGTTGGGCACCGCAGGACCCCCGCCACATCGGTGGGCAGACCCATCCCTTTCCGGAGTCCACTTTTCCTTCCTGGAGGCAGTGGTACCCAAAGTGCATTGGTGGTCAGTGAAGGACACGCCTTCCATACTCACTGCCCAGCCTGTCCCCTTCCCCTGTATTGTGATTCGTGATTTGCAGATTAGAAAATTGAGGCTCAGAAAGAGCCCAAGCTTGCCACCAGGGCAGCAGAGTAGGAATTACAACTAGGCTCCGTGCTGACCATCGGCCCATCCTGCCACCCTCCACCATACTCACTGGAGCTGGGGACAGAGATGTGGGGACCCCAGCTGAGATGTTCAGTATACATTTGATGTTTGTGCAAGTAAATGAAAAGTTGGACCAAGCTGAGGCTGGTTGTGTAGGGCGCAGGGACGGCCGGCCCAGCCTGGAAGCAGGGTGCGGTTGCTCACCAGACAGGCGTCTCGACCCCCCTCCAGGTAGCCAGCACACAGCATGTCCTCTGTGATGGCCGCCTGCCCGGCTCCCCGCCAGTACAGGCGGCTGCAGGTTTCCCTGTCAATGATGGGGACCTTCAGCTTCTGCAGAGTCTGAGGGTGGGGGAGAGGCACTGGAGGGAAGGAGGACAGAGTCAGGCTTGGGGACTATTCCCTCCACTCCCACTAGAAGCAGTTACTCAAAGGCTAAAGGATGGACTGCTCTACTGGGCTCTCCCAAGATGCTTTCAGAAAACCAGAGATCCAGGTCTCCACTTCTGTACCTACTGAATACAGAGCCTGGGATCGGTCCTCTGTGATAAACTCTCTGACGCCCCCAAGTGAGTAGAGCCTGGCTGAGGCTTTTCCTCCTGGACGTCACCCAGGAGGGGCCTGCCCCAGCACAAGTGTCCAAAAAATGTCCACTCAACATGGAATACTGAGGGCTCCCCACACCCTGCCCAGGGCTGGTCTGTGGACTCTCTCCCAAATTGGTGTCATTTCTCTTAATTCTAGAATCTGGTTAAAGTTCCATTTTGCTCACACTGTGTCTTTACTTAGTCTCAGTCTCTCACTCTCAAAATCTCTCACTTCCAGGTCTCCATTGCATCTCTTTCATTCCTGGTTTCTGCCTGAATATTCCCTTTTCTTAGCCCAGTCACCACAGATTCTTTCTATCTATCTATCTATCTGTCTATCACTCATCTTTCTCTTGCCGCCTCTTTGCCTCCGGCTTTATTTAATCTGGTTTGGGTTTTTGTTTTGTTTTGTTTTGAAACAGAGCCTCAAGCTGTCACCCTAGGTAGAGTGCTGTGGCATCACAGCTCACAGCAACCTTGAACTCCTGGGCTCAAGTGATTCTCCTGCCTCCACCTCCCAAATAGCTGGGATTACAGGCACCTGCAACAATGCCCGGTTATTTTTTAGTTGCAGCCGTCATTGTTGTTTGGCGGGCCCGGGCTGGATTCGAACCCACTAGCTCAGGTGTACGTGGCTGGCAGCTTAGCCACTTGAGCCACAGGCGCTGAGCCTGGTTTGTGTTTTTAGATGATGTTTTCCAAACCTCTAGACTTGGTTTGGAAATTACATTTTACAATTAAGGAGACTGCATTTCCTCCTGGGAATTTTGAAGGTATGCTGCCACCAGGGGTGCCCATCCCCCACCCCCCACCCCCCAGGGCTCTTCATATTCATCATTCAGCCCTTCCTGCGATGGCAAATAGCTGTTGTTGCCTCAAAACACAAAGATAGGGAGGCGCCTGTGGCTCAGTTGGTAAGGCACCGGCCCCATATACTGAGGGTGGTCGGTTCAAATCCAGCCCCAGCCAAATTGCAACAAAAAAATAGCCAGGCATTGTGGCAGGTGCCTGTAGTCCCAGCTACTCGGGAGGCTGAGGCAAGAGAATCGCCTAAGCCCAGGAGTTGGAGGTTGCTGTGAGCAGTGTGACGCCATGGCACTCTACTGAGGGCGACAAAGTGAGACTCTGTCTCTACAAAAACAAGAAAACACAAAGGTACCTTTGAATGAGAAATAACACAAGACTATCCTCTTAGGTCTCTGACTTCACATCTCTAGGTCACCCTGTCTTCTATCTCTGTCATACTAGCCCTCCGGCTTCTACCCCTTGCTACTCAAGGTACCTGTCTGCCACCCTCAGTCCCATCCATCCCCAACCACCTCTGAAGGAAAGAGCTGCACCTCCGTCATGGACACTGCCCCAGCCCACGATCCAGCAGTCAGCGTCTTCAGAGAGCCGGATGGAAGAATCCGGCAGGCAGATGGGCAGGATTCGCTCGGAGAACTGGATGGGATGCTCGAGGCGCACCAGGGCAATGTCTGCACGCTCACCCTCCTTCCAGGAGTACCTAGGGTGAGGCAGCACCCAGGCAACGCCCACCTGCTGGGACCGAGGGCCAGGGTGCCCCAGCTGCCAGGCCCCTAGAAGCACTGAGAACAGGGATGGCTTATCCAGATTCCTGGAAAAGAATGGGGTGGCATGAGCTAGGAGGAGCCTGGGAGAAGCTGACGCAGGAAGGAAAGGAAAGGAGACGCAGCACGGCTAACAGCCTAACAGCCGGAGACAGAGAGAGAAGAGCTGGAGCTCCCTGCAGAAGGGACAGTGTCTGAGCAGAGGCAGCAGCAGCCCCGGGGCAGGAGGGGCAGGTCTAGGGTAACAGCAAGAGTGGGAAGGCCCTGAAGGCAGGAGAGGCTTCTGCACCAAGATCGGACAAAGGCCTGGAAGCTGGGACTGCATGGGGAGGAAAGCTGGGTCCCAAGGGCCAAGTAGTTGGCCTGGCCATACGTACCCCTTAAAGCAGTGGGCAGCGGTGACCACCCAGCGGTTGGTGAGCAGGGAGCCTGCACAGTGGTGGGTCCCATTCTTTCGAATGCTCACAACCCAAGGCCACTCAGCGTCGGCACTGTCCTGGCCACCCACAATTCGGTTCAGCTGCTGAGGCTTCCCGCAGGCTGGGGGCGCTGCCAGGCAGGGTCAAAATTCTGTGTGTCCAACTCCAGGCACCCCCAAGCCTCCTCCCGGCCTCTCCTCCCATCCCCCAGCCTGGCCAGCTCACTCTTCCCTGAGCCATCTTCCTCGGCCCTTCCCCCATCTCTGGGCCTTCTCAGCTCCCCGCAGCCCATCCACCCATCCCCCAGCCACCTCCCCTCTGCCCACCTGCCTGGCACCTTTCAGCCCTCCCTCTCCCTTCCTGCCCCCACTTCTGCTTGGGTGGAAGCCCCTCGGGCTTCCCTTCCCCCCCAGACCCAGGGCGGCTCTCACTCACCAGGTGTCTTGGCAGCTTGGAGGGCGGCTGAGGGTGAGAGAGGGGAAAGTCAGGTTGGTAGCAGGAGGAGCCCCTGCCCCTCAGGGGCTCCCCTCAAGTCTCTTATTGTGCAGGGCCCCCCACAGCTGCTGCCGTCCCCTCTGCAGCCCACGTCCAGCCTGCGCCACACTCTGTCCACCACTGGGGATGAGGCACGGGACAGGGATGGGAAGAGGGACGGGCTTGTCCCAGGGAGGTGGGGAGCAGACTCAGGAAGCAGGGACCCGGGTCCAGGCCTGGATCCTACTGCCACCCGCACCCTCCCCGTCCTGCCCAAGAGGCAAGGCAGGAGGGGGGCAGGGTGAGGGAGAGGAGAGCAATGGGCACTGAGCCACTGTGTGCTGGGCTAACCCGCCTTCTTTCATTCAGTCCTCAGCTCTAGAGGAAAGGAGACACAGTAGGGCTAACAGCCAGGGCCACAGACAAAAAGAACAAAATCAAGGGACGAGAGAAGAACCGGCGTTCCATCCAGAAGGGACAGCGTCTGAGCGGAGGCAGCAGCAGCCCTCAGGGCAGGAGGGGCAGGTCTCTGCACTCACCTGAGGAAGCCAGAAGCAGCAGGGAGGTCACGATCCTGACACGGGCCCCACCCAGGGCTGGGGGGGGTCTGGAAACCACCATAGCCGGTGGGGGTGGGGGTGGGGGCCCAACCAGTCAGCAGTCTCGAGGGACCCGAGGGCTGTGCTTGTTGGGACAGGCAGGGCAGGTGGCCTGAGTGTGTAGGGTACCCTTCGGATTACCTCGGTTTTATCCCAGGAGGCGGAATGCCGTCAGACCAGTCTTCCGGGCGGCTCAGTCCCAGCCACCCAGGCTGTGGGTGACAGGGCAGGTGGGGCTGTGGGGAGGAAATGAGCTGCTTGGGGGGGGGAGACTTGAGCTGAAACCCCAAGCCTGGGGCCCAGGATCCAGCTGTGGGTCCAGAATGTGGCCTCTGGAGGGGCAGGTGAGGAGACCTGGGCCCAGAATTTCCTGCTGACTGGGGGTGGGCAGAGAAAGGTCCCACAGGAACCTTGGGGAAGGATGGAAGGATGGGGCAAGGCCCCAAGTCTAGAGAGCCAAAGGCTGATGTACCAGGTATTGGGGGTGCCCCAAGTCCCTGGGGACTGGAGACTGACAAGGAGGGTGCCCAAGGCTCTGTAACGGCTCCTGCCTCCAGGGGCCCGGGTGCTGTGACTCAGCCTGGCGATCTGGCCCCACCTGGGGCTCTGGAATCCCGTTAACCCACTTCCCAGAAAGCTGTGAATCAGGCCTCAGTGGCCTCTGTCCCTAGAACCTCCATCCCTGGGGCGGCCCTGGAGCCGTCTGTACCGGAGAGGCTCAGCCCTGTCACTTCAGACACCTCTCACCTGGACTCCAGGAAGGGGAGGGGCCTGCAGATAGTCTTGTGGCTGTCTCTGCCAGGAACCCCCCAGGGCTGGGCCGAGCTAGGGTAGCCCAGGCTGGAGGTGGATTAGAGGTGTTTCCACCCAGCACTGACTCAGCACCCTGTGGGGCCCGCACTTTCGACACCCCCCATCCCAAGCAGGAGCAAGCTTCCTCCAAACCGGCCCGCACCTTTGGGTCACCTGGAATTGGGAACCTGACTATGGCCAGGAGGGGTGAATGAAACACACCAGAGCAGCATTTGGGATTGCCACATTTCAGCCTCAAATTTCCTTATCATTCCTATTCTGCAGAGGAGAAACTGAGGCAGCTCAGGGAGGTGAAGTAACTTGTCAGAGCTCTCCCAACTGGTGGGTGAATGGTGAGACTTAGATCTGAACCTGGATCCTGAGCCGTGGGAGCTCAGGCGGGGGTGGTCATTTTGTGCTAAGGTGGGAGTTTGGAGTCCTTCCCGGAGAAGGAACCTGACCCGGATCAAGGATCAGCAAAGGCTGCCCAGGAAAGGAGCCATCGACTCAGATCCCTGGAGAAGAGCAGGGTTGGCCCTGCAGAGCCTGGTAATGGTGACGGCGACATCATTGCAGAGGGGAGATGAGTGCAGAGGCTAGGAGGGGAGTGGCCCAGTGAGCCCCACCTCACATCCTGGAGACTTCAGTCAGAGCCCCTCTGGGTGAGCACACAGATGCCTCCCGCGTGCCAGGGCTCTGCTCTGGACACATCTGTCCTCAGCGCTGCCCAGACCCTGCACTGGGGTGAAATCCATGCTGTCCACCTCCTCAGCTGTCAGGGTTAACGTGTGTGGCAGGAACATTGCTGTCACGGTCGGAAGCAGCCCAGACCTACTGCAGGCAACGGCTGCCCCTTCCTGTTGGTGCAGTGCCCAGGTCGGCGCCTAGCCCCCCATTGATGCCCTGTGGTCTGTCCTGGGACTCTGAGGGGTTGGGGCACTGCAAGGAAAATGCCTGTGCAGAGTGGCCAGGCACGGGGCAGTGTCCTTGGGCTGCCAGGGCAGCAGCAGAGCAGGACTGTCATTTGAGCCTCCTCACCTGCCTTCTGTGGCCCCTGTGCCCGAGGCTGGCCCTAAGCCCCATGCTCCCCAGCCCACTCCCTTGTGGAACTGAGGTGGTTGCCCCCCAGCTCACTTGGCATTTGCTAGGCACCTGCTGAATGCCAGGCCTTGTGCCAGGCACAAGGACACCCAAGATGAACAAGCCAGATCCTATGACTCGAATCTTCCAAGAGGTGGGGGCAGGTGTCTGGAGGATAAGAGTGAGGCCTCGTGGCAGGGCACAGAGGCTGGGGTCTGGACCATGGCATAGGCCCTGGAGGGCCCCTGTGAAGCTGGGTCTGTGTGCTTCGGCTCCCTGGGCAGAGGTACAGGGTGGAGAGAGGAGACTCCTATGGATCCTCAGGGTCCTGTCTGGGCCTGTCGCCCATCAGGTCTCAATGGATGTTTGTTGAATGAATAAGTGATTGTGAAAGAGCTGAGTGGAGGTGGCTGGGAACTGATGGCTTCAACCTCCCTCCTCCTCAGTCTCTCCTCTCTCCCTCCTAGTTTCCTCTCTGTTCCAGCTTTTTCTGCCTAAAATCTGCCTCACTGCCCTGGGAACCCCAGGGGCATATGCCCTCCTCAGGATGCTGTCATCGGTGGGATGTTGTGACCAGGAAATGGGCCCCACAGGAAAGGGCCCCACAGAAGCCAGAGGAAGTGTGACTGGCTTGGTGAAATCGTCCTGGCAGGCGTCCCAGGGAAGAACCCCAGAACCTATTCCCTAGTTCCCAGGGTGTGGGGACCAGAGTCTCTGAAGGGTCAGGAGGTGGAAACTGGTCTGATTCAACATTTATTCAGCAAAATGTTTATGCCAGACCCATGTCAGGCATCCCAACTGGGCATCTCTGAGTTACCTGCTCCTGCCACCCATGCCGCCCACGCCTGTCCTGGTCTCGGGGACACTGATTGATTTGCACTCAGGCAGTGCTGACTTACATGCTAACGACAGCTGGAGCTGGCAACACTCAAGCCAGAGGAGTGACTCACAGCAGTAGCATTTCAGACATGGGCCCAGGAGTTGGGAGATACTTCAGACAGGGATAGCCATTCACTATCTGACCAGAGGCTGCTAAGCCACAGCTACTATCTGCTAGAGACTGTCCTAAGCCCTGGCATAGTCAAGGAAAGACACACTTCCTACCCTCATTAACTCAATCAACAGGCATTTACTGGGCACCTGCTAAGTGCTGGAGCTACAGCAGTGAACAAACCAACGGCAATCCCTGCCTCATGGTGCAGACATTGGGTGAAACAGAGAATTGAAGAGATAAGTGACTTATGCAGCCCAGTAGCTGGTAAGACCAATGGCACTGCTTGTTGGGAAGACGAGGATAAAGCAGAGATACCAGGAGGCGCAAGGGAGAGACAGGGGGTGGTGAGAGGGTAGATTCTAGATCTTTCCTTGAGGCCAAGTCGACAGGTCTGAGGGCCTGGGGGCGGGGGGGCGGAGCAGAGTGTGATCTGAGCCCCCACGCAGGTGAGCTCAGGGCAGGGGCTGCGGGAAATAATCTGGGGGTTGACAGGTGGAGAATTTAAAGCCTTGAGGCTGCTGAGATGACCCACAGCTTGCGTTAACGCTACATGTTGTGATTTCACATTTTAAAAAACCTGATTTTCAAATAATGCTGCAGTGAGCATGGATATACGAGCATCGTCTGAATCGCTGCTCAAACAGACCTGGGTCCTGTGTGTTCACAGCAGCACCATTCACAAAGCAAAAGGGTGGAAACACCCCCATGTCTGTGCATGATGACTGGGTAACGTGCTCTGGCTATTCTGCAGAATATTATTTAGCCATAGAAAGGGATAAAGCAAGGGCACGGGCGACAAAGTGGATGGACTTGTAGACACCAGGCTCAGTGAAAGAAGCCAGACAAAAAGACAAATACTGCTGAGATCACTCGCATGCAGAATGCCCGTGCGGGTGCGGGGGGGCTGGGGCAGGGTAAGCAGGGAGTATGTGTTTAATGGGGACAGAGTTTGGGAAGTTGGAAACAGTTAGGGAGACGGATGGAGGTGACAGCTACACAACAACATGTGAAGGTACTTGGGACCACTGACCAGCACACTTGAAATGGCTAATATGGTCAATCTTACGGATAGTTTACTACAACTAAAAAAAATTTTTTTTTTTAAATCTGGATTCCCACCTTTTCATGAAAAGTTGGAAGCTCTGATTGCAGCAGTCTCCCCCCCACACACATCTGTAACACGGCCACTGCAGTCTCCCCACACACACATCTGTAACACAGCCACTGCACCAGGTCCACACCTGGCTCCTGGGGCGTTTGAGTTGACACTGCCCTTGAGTCTACAGAGTAGACCTCAATCCCCTCCTCAGGTGATTCAAGCTAACTCCAGCAGACAGAGGACTTGAAAGCAGCCAGACAGATGTTCCTCCTTCTGGCCTCAGTGTGTTCAGGACCAATCAGTACTGGCCACACCGCATGAGCAAGGGAAGCTCACATGAGAAGGGCTGGTGGCCTCAAAGAGCTAAGTGCAGCCAAGTAACAGGGCAGGCTGTGCTCCTGTGCGGGCAAGGCTTTCTGGGATACTAATGGTTTGAAACTCCTGACCTGTTTGGCCCAGGGACACTGGAGGCGCCACAGAGATGATGCTGCTTACAGCTGGTATTTTGCCACTTTCCCACCAGATGTCCTTCCTCCCATCTAATCACACTTCTAAACTGTCCTGTTTCCCTGGCAATCTGCATGTCACTCAGGGATTCCCTGCCTCTTGGAGACTCCTATAGAAATATCTACAGATGGCTCAGCACCTGTAGCTCAAGCAGCTAAGGCGACAGCCATATACACCAGAGGTAGCGGGTTCGAATCCAGCCCAGGCCTGCCAAACAACAATGATAACAACTACAACCAAAATATAGCCGGGTGTTGTGGTGGGCACCTGTGGTTCCAGCTACTAGGGAGGCTGAGGCAAGAGAATCCCTTAAGCACAGAAGTTGAAGGTTGCTGTGACCTGTGATGTCACAGCACTCTACCCAGGGTGACAAGCTTGAGGCTCTGACTCAAAAAAAAGAAAGATCCATGGGCTGTCGACTCTTGAGTGCCAGAACGCCTCACCCCTTCCAAGCCTCCCAGCCTGCACACTGCTTCCTCTGGTTGTTGGAAAAACTTGCATTGCCTCCCTCACCACAAGAATTTCCTCCCAGTGTCTGGCTAATTCAGTTGATCACAGGTGAACTTGGAACCCTTTTGCTTTGTCTGTTTATCTTTAAAATAGCAGATGCAGCAGAACCTCTGTAAGGTGACCACCCACGGGACTGTACCTGGTCAGCATATGGAGAGGTCAACATAAGAACTACGCCTACCGTACTGATACGTCCAGTCTATGAAAATGAGGTCAGCTTAAGGAGGTGCTCAGTATAGGGAGGTGATCAGCATGGACGTCCTGCTGTACTAAAGAACTATGTTCATGCCGTCTCTGCTGTCTTCCGAGAGGGCCAGGTGTGGTCGTGTGCATCTGTACTCCCAGGTACTCTGGAGGTTTTAGAGGGTGACGCAGGACAATTTCTTGAGCCCAGGAGTTACAAACCAGCCTGGGCAACATAGCGAGACTCTTTGCCTCTTTAAAAAGAAAAGAGTGCTGGCCCCATATACCAGAGGTGGCAGGTTCAAACCTGACCCCAGCCAAAAACTATGAAAAATAAATAAATAAATAAGATAAAATAAAAAGAGGCCAGGCACAGTGGCTCACACCTGTAATCCTAGCACTGTGGGAGGCTGAGGTTGGTGGAATGCCTGAGCTCACAAGGTTCGAGACCAGCCCAAGCAAGTGTGAAAAATAGCCGGGTGTCGTGGCTATTACCTGTAGTCTCAGCTACTTGGGAGGCTGAGGCAAGAGAATCGCTTAAGCCCAACACTCTGAGGTTGCTGTGACCTATGATGCCATGGCATTCTACCAAGGGCGACAAAATAAGACTCTGTCTCAAAACAAAAGAAAAGAAGGCTTGGTGCCGGTGACTTAGCTGGCTAAGGCGCCAGCTACGTACACCTGAGCTGGCGGGTTCAAATCCAGCCCGGGCCCATCAAACAACAATGACGGCTGCAACCAAAAAATGGCTGGGTGTTGTGGCGGGCACCTGTAGTCCCAACTACTTGGGAGGTGGAGGCAGGAGACTCGCTTGAGCCCAGGAATTGGAGGTTGCTGTGAGCTGTGATGCTACAGCACTCTATCCAGGGTGACAGCTTGAGGCTCTGTCTCAAAAAAAAA
>CAUYON010189367.1:0-33860 GCA_963573935.1 Arctocebus calabarensis | reverse complement strand
TACTTTTCTTTATAGAGGTCTTTCACCTCTTTTGTTAGGTATATTCCTAAGTATTTCATTTTCTTTGGGGCTATGGTGAAGGGATTTGTGTCCTTAATTAGCCTCTCATCTTGGCTGTTGTTGGCATATACAAAGGCAACTGACTTGTGGACATTGATTCTATATCTTGAGACATTACTGTATTTTTTGTTGACTTCAAAGAGTCTTATAGTTGAGTCTTTGGGGTTCTCTAAGTATAAGATCATATCATCAGCTAAACGGGAGTGTTTAACCTCCTCTGCACCCATCTGGATGCCCTTTATTTTCTTATCTAATTGTATTGTCTAGAATTTCCAGCACTATGTTGAATAGCAATGGTGACAGTGACAACCTTGTCTGGTTCCAGTTCTAAGAGGAAAAGCTTTTAGTTTTACTCCATTCAGTAAAATATTAGCTGTGGGTTTGTCATAGTTAGTCTCAATCAGTTTAAGAAATGTGCCACCTATACCTATGCTCCTCAGTGTTCTAATTAGAAAAGGATGCTGAATTTTATCGAATGCTTTTTCTGCCATCTATTGAGAGGATCATATAGTCCTTGGTTTTGCTTCTATTGATACAGTGAATAATGTTTATAGACTATCAAATATTAAACCAATCCTGCATCCCTGGGATGAAACTTCTGTGATGATGATATATGACTCATGAGGTAGAATCAGCAGAAAAATCCAGGCAACAGGGTTGAATATTATAATTATAATAATAATAGATTTATTGATGGAGAAATTATAATAGATTATAATAGATTAAATGTAATATTTTTCACTCTTATTTTATTTCCCTTTTAATTTAAATGAATTGCTTTTTCCTTTTTAAACTACACCCTTTCTATGTTCTTTCAGAAAGCATTGATGGATAATTTACCTGGCATTTAATGTTTGAAAATTTGCCTACATTATTAAATGGAAGATTGTCTGGCTAGAGAAATCACCGTAGTGTGTGATGTAATGATTTTTTAAGGTCACTTTCATTTAAAATTATTTTGCTTTCTTTTAATGAAAGTTTGAAAATAAGTCACCCCTTTTTCTCCCATTTATCTTTGAAGTTTATAGAGTCAGGGTAATGTAATTAGTTAAGATTATGTTTAGTTAGTTTCTCTGAGGAAGATTTAATCCAGGTTCACCTGATGCATTTACATTTCCTTTTGACTTTTAAATGTTCTATAATTATAATTGCTCTTTAGTTTTTCTTTATCCTCCATGAATTTAAATTTAAAATTTAAATTTCAGAGGAGTATAGGTACTTATTTCATAAGTGGGCTTTAGTTTACATTTGTTCAATATCTTCTTAGACATATGTTTTATTCACTCTTGTCAGAAATACTGTATTTTTGACATTGTGTCTTCTCTTCAAGAGGCAGCACACAATTTCCATTTGCCCATTATTGATTGTGGAATAGTGATTGCATGCTAGAATTAAATTCCATTATTATACAAATCCTTGCATTGGTGTCTCTCAGTTCCCTGTATTAGGAACTATGGCTTCAGTCATCAACATGTATATTTCCTCATTTGCTCAATTCTGCAAAAAAAAAAACTATTGTAAACCTGGTACACTCACATTACTATGAAAAATAAAATCCAGGAAACCAAAAACTAACAAGTGAAATATTTTTCCAGATGGAATCACATTTTGTTTGAAAATTATCAACATTGCTCATTATATCAATTATTTGTTACAATTATTTGGGGTGGCAAATAATTGACATTTATAGCAAATATAGTTTTAGATAAGGCATACAATACATGGAAGAACCCCACAGACTGAACATTAATCAGGAGTTGAAGCCAAATTTGGCCCGTGGGGGTTAGGAACATTTATCTATCCTGAGTGGTTAGTTTTCTCATGACTATAAACATGAGAAATTACCTAGAAGTGACCTTTTTATATAAGACAAAAAAGAATCCCTGTCTTATTTGTTACTTTAGGGTTAAGCAAACCTTGTACAACTGCAGAGAGGCTCAGCATAAGACTTGGTCACCCACCTTGATTTATGAGTGAATAAAGGAGTCATTTACATGAAAATTAAAGCTGAATAATGTACACTACAGAAAAGAGTTGAAATTCTACCACCTCCACTGAAGCAGGCTGAGCTCCCTAACTGAGATGTTAATGTGAAATGTGGTCTTGAACTGATGGTATATGTATATAACTGGCAGAAGTAAATAAAATGCATATTTATGCTTGCCCATAGGGACACTTACACCAATCCAGGAATGTGTTATTCTCATAAAATACTTCTCCTGAAGATGTATTTACCCTAATAAATAAAGAATACATGAAGAAATAAACTTATGAAATCAGCAGTCCCAACCATCAGGAGCATTTCACACCATGAGCTGGTGCATAAATAAAATAAATAATTATCATAGTCAGTGAAGCAGTAGGAAAGCATGGCTTTTATTGCAGCCATGTGGCATAAATCTAAATTATCAAGTGAAAGCTGAGTTCAGGCTATGCCTTGGGTGTACATATTGCATATTATTCCTCCTATCAGGAGGAATGAAACAACTTTCAGATTTCAAAATATCAGTCATCAAATGAATTTGAATGATATTGCCAATATTAGAAAACTTGTTGCATTTTCTAGCTGTGTTACAAAAATGTCACAAGAGATTTAGCTTTTGTTATTAACTCAGTTAGCATATTTGTAATATGTATTATTATTATGGACTGAATGTGTCCTTGCACAGTTAAATATAGTAAAACCCTCTTGTGTAAATGAGTGAGGCCCCCAAGATGGAATAAGTGTCCTTTTAAGAGGAGGAATCAATCAGAGCTCTCTTTCTTTCATGGTTGAAAGAATTCCTTTTGCCAGCCAAGAAGAGGGCTTCACTAAGACCTGGCATATTGGTCTTAGATTTCTCAGCCTTCAGGACTGTGTGAAATAAATTTCTGTGATATCAGCCACCGGCCTATGGTAATTTGTTATAGCAGATCAAGCTGATTAATTCAAGTTTGTTAAAGTAGGTTAAATAAATTAATTGAATTTTATAAAAAATTATAATTTTTCTGCTAAAAAGGGATTCTACATTTTAACTTGATTTCCTTACTGATAGCGAGATGTGAATGAAAATATTTATCCTATTTATTTTCCTTTATTTGTGAATGTATTTGAAGGTCTCAAATTTTTTCTACAGGAGCTTTAAGATAACATTTATTAACAAAAAAAAGGAACTGATAATCAGCAGAATAACTGCTGTAACTCTTATAGGATGTTTCTTCATAGTGCATTTTCTGAATTACAAGTGTGGAACTGACTAGAGTAATGTCCAAAGATTGGTGAACAACTGCAATATTTTATATTGCTTTCAGTGGAGAGTAATGATTGTTCACTTTTGTGTGGTTATGACAATCTGCCCAACTTCTATTTGAAAATGTCCTAATATGATCTCTGGGCAAAACTGTTAACTGTTCAAAAATCATTAGGGAAAATTATTTTTTTCCAATTTGTTTATCTTTAATTATAATACAAGTAATAACACAGATTAATAAAACCTTGAGTGTTGTTTCTTCTGAATCTTTGTCGGGAATGTATATGTGATTATGCTGAATGACTTCTCATATATTATAAAATCTCATTACAGTTTAATTTTAAATTAAAAAATAGGATGTTATGAGCATGGTTATGAAGAAATAACAATGCCTGATTATATGGGGCTAAATAAGTAAGAGCAGGGATTCCAGTAATTCACAATATTAAAGGGAAAAATTTTTTGAATGAAATATTATTGTGACTAAACAGATGTTTGTTAAACTATTAGCTGTGTACAGGCTATATGATATAAAGCCACTTTCAGATAAGTCCATTCTCATCTTTCAAATTTTAAAATTTTAAATTAAAAATAATACCCAGGGAAAAAAATCTCTCAGCAATTGTTCTGGTAGCAATCTAAGAGTAGTTATGTTAGGAGGATTGCCTTCCCAGAAAGCTGCCTTATGGGTGTAATTATTGCACATGCACAGTAGTTTCCACAACTGTAGAACTAATTTTTCACTTGTCAATGGTTACATTTTGCTGTTTGCTAGAAAAATTTTATCCCTAGATAATATATTTTAGTTTTGCTATAAGTTTTATGTCTGGTGCATGATTGTCTTTTTGGTGGGAAAATTGATGGAAACTATGCATTGATCCATATTGATTACTCCTTGCACACATATTTAGCACCAAAATCAATTTGCTACAGTGTCAATTGTTATCTTCTAAATCAACACAGTAACAAATATGAATTTAAAGTGAGAAAAATCTTGGATGAACTATTTATTTTACAGAATTTAATTATTTGTGGTCTGGCATTAAACTGAAATTATTTAAATTAATTCTATTTGCAATGAAAGATGATTAAAAATATTAGATAACTTTATTTTCTAAAAAATAAAACTTATTTTGATTTTAAGATGCCTAGTCAGACAATATCTTTTACACAGAATATAGGGACAGAAATATAACAAAATGTGAGGTTATTCATACATAGAACTCAGCATAAATTTAGGAGTAGAAACACCAAGTTGAACTTATTTTATAGCCAGAGAGAGAGAGAACAAAAAAAAGGGGGGGCGGATAGGAATATCACAAAATCCCTATTGTAGTAAATAAATAGTCATACACATTAAAAAATCATATACATATAAAGTATTAGTAAAGATAGAGCCTCAGTAAGTGACTTTAGGAAGGAATCAAATACTGAGAGGTTAGAGGTTATGTTTAATCTCATTTTACTGAAGAGATCTTAGAAAGATCAATGTACCTGTCTCCTACTTTTCTTAATCAGGTAAATTGATTTTGTAAGGACTGGTTCAAAAAATACGCTATCATGCTACAGAAGAAAATAAGGGCAGGTCGAATATTCGCTTCCTTCATATTAGATATTAGAGCTGACAAGCAGAAGGATGTTATTCAATGTATTCCATAAGTAACAATTATATCATATAAATTAGAATAGTTGCATAAAATTTACAAGAAATAAGGTAGATTTTCTATTCTTACTTCTAAGATAAAATATCTGGGATTCCGATGAGAAAGTGAATACAACTTGAGCTATTTCTTTAAAAGAAAGGAATGTATTTGGGTTCATATCTGAAAGTCCAAATATATACTACAAATGACTTAAATGATCACACTCGTATGACTAAACTGTGAATAAGAAAAACTCCCGATAAATTAAGTCAAAAGGCATAGAGAAGTTCTCACATGGAAAAATAAACTATATGATTAGAAAACTTATGAGCATGGACAACTGGAAGGAAAGGAGATAAAAGCATTTTTTGTGTGATATAATACTGCTAGCTTTATTGTCTTTAAGAAAATAGATTTGATGAGCTGTAATTCCATAGTCGAAAAAGGGCCTTCCTGCTCTAGAAATACACTAGTCGTTAAATTGAAATCTCATAACTTTATGTCGTCCTTGCCTATATTTAACGGTAATAGAGTGATTGCTACTACTTTTTCAGCATATTTTGGGAAAGCTCTTTAATATGATTATTGGCATACTTGACTTTGTTGTCTTTCCTGCTTAGTGGAATGACATGTCTCAGGAGAAACTGAAAAATCTATGCATTCTTTTATTTTCCTCTCTTTTCATCAAACTTCCCTGTTCTTGAATGTCCTACATCAACTTCCTCAATGATTTAAATTGAAATGTGAAATTTCCCATGCCATTAACTTAGCCTTTCTGTCTCTTTCAATTCACTCACATCCTTCACAATGACTTGCTAATTTTTCCAATTTGTCCATGAGCGATAATGGTCAGCTTTGCAGACTATTGCAATGATCTTAAATTGCTCTTGAAATTTAAACAAATGACTGAGGGACTGTAAGAAATATAAAAAGCAAAAAAAAAAAAGTGTTCTGGAGCAAAAAAAATGTGTTTAAGGACTTTTATTGAACGATTTTTTTTGTTTGCTTTTTTCTAACTACTTAATACATACGGAATAGAATATAAAGAATGTATCTACCCATTTATCTTTGTCTAGTTTCAGAAGTTCTCACACTTCCCATGGATTAGTTTATCTATCCATCAGTATATTTCTGTGTGGTCTTTGGATAATTCGTCTTCTGGGAAAACAATTTTAAGTTATTAATTAAAATCTGGTCTGTGACGTTTGTAACATTTAATAATGGCTTATGAATCTTTCTGAAAACATTCACAGTTGTTGATAATTTGAGGATTGAGGACATGCAATTTTATAAGTCTGTGACAGACAACGGATTTTCAATCTGTTGCAGAAAGCGAAGATGCTCTTGGGTATTAATAATCATGTATTTGAAAGTATCCTGAAATATGACCCAAAGGCTTAATTCAATAATATTCACATTTACTTGTGTGTTTATGTTTGAGGCAACTGTTTTCCTATCTTGCTATGATAGATTTTTAGGAAACCTATTTCAGAAAAGACAAAGATAAATGTATAAGTCCTGTAATTAGTCTATAGCAAATCTCGGCAGAAGGTGAGGGCGTCCACCATGAGAAGGAGCCTCTTATATCTCTGAATATAGAGAATGAAATTGACTGTCCTCTGTGCCTTGGCTCCATCACGCATTCCTGCTCAGGCCCCATTTCTTACAGGTTTCACAGAGCCATGACTGAGCATGGCAGGGCAAGCGAGCCATCCCTTTCCTGGAAGATGCCAGACTATTCTAGCAGGATATTGGCTCAAGAACTCCTTAACTTCTCAAGGCTATTTTAATGGCCTTGCTGGAAATTTCCTCACAAATGCCACATAATACCAAGTTTACACCCAACCCTGCTTCTGTCCCTCTCCCCTTGACTCAAGAACAAATAATCATGGCTCATTCTTCCAGATACTCCTGGCTCCCTCTCCACTTTCTCTCACAGGCAGTCTCATCATAAATGTCTTTAAATCTAATTGCTCACTTCTTGGCAACTCCCCATCAGAGAACATGGGCTAAAAAGTGTTAAGCAAAGCTTTTGAGATTTTTTTATATTATAGAAATGCATGGCTTTAGCCCAGTTTAGAAAGGTCAGGATGTCTGTGTATTTTGTTTGTTTTTTCCTTATAGGACTAAGTTAGACTATCAAATATAGTCTAACTATTTTGCAGTCAATCGAACTATTTTTAGTGCATATTGTACACCTGTAAAAATATCATATGTACCCTATGAAGATACACAACTATTATGTACCATAATAATTAAAATAAAAATTAAAAATTAAAAAATACAGATATTTGAGTTCTAAAACCAAAAAAGACTAGGTTAGAGTTGTATGTATGGATTATGAATTCTAGTTGGTATGAAAATTTTTTTCTTTCCAAATTAATGAATTTCTTTTTGGGGGGAGAAATAGCTCTGTCTTTGTCTATCTCTCTCTCTTTTGTTTGTTTCTAATCCTGTGTTTTGTTAACTTGGTTATTGTACTAAATAATTTAGAATGAGTGATGAAAAAATGTCAAAATATTAGTACGTCAACAGACGTCGTAGCTGTTTCTTGACACTAATGGATGTTGATAGAGCTCTGATCAAAAGGGTTTGATTGCTGAAGGCCCCACTGAGGTTAAGTGTATTTTAATCAATAGGACAGAAAGAAATGAAGCTATAGGTATTGATTATTTCAGTTATTCAAATCTACCTTATTTTTGAAAAATCAATGATTCTTTTTCATAATTATTAAGGATGAACTGAGTTGGGAAACTTTGTAAGAAATTGTATATATTAACATTACCCATGGTTAAAGTCATACTATTATTTTTGTGTTCTATTCATACATTCTTTTTTTTTTTTGAGTTTCCAAATATGAAGAATGTTTTTCTTTGTTGTTGTTGTTGTTGAATCATAGCTGAGTACATTAGTGCAATCAAGGGATACAATGTGCTGGTTCCATATACAATCTGAAACATTTTCATCAAACTATTTGACATAGCCATCATGTCATTTTCTTAGCTATTGTATGAAGACATTTGTATTCTGCATTTTTCATACATTCTTAAAGAGACACAACTAAAAGCCTTTACCCTGCAAATATGAAACACAACTGAGTTTTTAATGACCACTAAAATGTATTTTGCTGTTAAATATCTCCCTCATTTTTGCCTGATAACATCATTGGGTCTTTCTTTTGCCACATAAAATTTTTTGAAAAGCTGCTTGGTGACTTGATAGCATATCAGTTCTGTTATTATCTGGTAAAAGTAGCCACCATTTACATTGGCTCACAATCTAAATCAAGACATCCTCTCAGTAGTGGCAAAATAAAATAACTCTCATTATCCACAATAGTTCACAAACATGCAGTGCTATGCCAGCAACCAATTTTCAAGTTAAAATAGGTTATGTTCTCTAACTTTGGTTTGTGCAATGCACAATCTATCATAAATAGAAAAACAATCTCCAGTTTCACACTACTCAGGATTTAGCCTAAGTTAAATATTGCAAATATGAGAGAGAGAGAGAGAATAAGGAAAGAAGGAAGGAAGGAAGGAAGGAAGGAAGATTGAGAGGGAGGAAGGAAAGAAGGAAAGAAAAAATAGAGAGAGAGAAGAAAGAGAAGAAAGAAAAAGAAAATGGACTTAAGCTTTTCAGCTTTTGGGGGAATTATAAGGTCATATTTTAATAAGGTGACTTGAAAAATGTTCTTACCACTTCTTCTTGACCTGTTTTGTGCTTTTGTTCACACATAGTTCATTAAAAGTTTATCTAGTCTTGCTATTAGATATATACTGAAGCATGCTTTAAAGTTATAAAGACTTCCCTTTCCTTGAGGAGTTCATAGTCTGTAAGAATGAAAACATAAGCAGATACCTACACTACACTGTAAGAACTTTGCATAATGTTTTGAATGTTTTTGAAAAGCTCATGTCATGTCCATATTTTCTATGTTATGGTCCACTTCTAAGCAACAGCATCCTTTCTGATTCACCTGTGCAAGTTCCAACTGGCTTGGCTTATTGGTATTGCTAGGAGAGCTTCATTGGTTTCCATCCATGCTGATTTTATGTTTCATTTTTTTAAGAATATAAAAGTGTAAATTTATTTTATATTACAGAGAGGGAAGAGATTGGGGAATATGAGAAAGAGAGGAGAAAGGGGAGTGAGAGAAGGGAAGATGGGGAGAGATTTTACGTTTCTTGATTTTTGTGTATCTCAAAACTTTCATAATGACCCATGTATTTACTTGGGTATTTATCTAGTATTTACTTAGTTTAACTTTGTGTCGTGTACTGTGTTAGCTGCTCACGTAGATATGGTGGTCAATAAGGCAGAAATTAACTGTATATAAGAGAACATACAAACCAGGCAGAAATTCCTAAGTTAATTATAACCTTCTCCTGAGAGTTAGGGATTATTTGGTACAATGAAGGAAATACTGGGCTTGTTTGATCCTTTATGGAAAGTCACAAAGGATCTTCCAAACGACAGACTAGAATAACTTCAAGTATTTTTCCTATAGTTCCTGCTACATTAATCACTTCAGTGTGATTTATACTTCAACATATGTGTGCTGAAAATTGTAATTCTTGAAGAAAACAGATATGCAGCATTAATTCTACGTGTGACTCTATGTATGATGGAATAACTGGTGAAAGTCACTGGACTTCTCCATGGTGGTGGCATTGCTATCTCTGAATTTTATAATGGAATCATCCAAACAAATAATAAGTAGTTGAAAAGAATTATTCTTGAGGATTAAGCCAATTTACCAAAAACCATTGGACATACTAATGTTATGAATAAAGCATTTCACTTTGTCTATATTTTTGAGTTTTTTTTTCTCACTTATGTGTGATGATGTAAGAAAAATTCTGTTTCTATGCTTTTTTATATGGATGGTCACTTTATCTTTAGGGATATCTTTTTTTTCTTTCCTGTTTTAAACATATTTCTAGAGCAGAGCAATATACATATAAATATAAATAACTCCAAAGAGCTACCATTCTATTTTAATCAAGAAAAAAAGTGACTGACTATAAATTAGGTGATCTAATGTGATTTTAAAAGGAAAGAAAAAGTTCAACTATTGAAGAGTTAAATGAAAATTAGTAACAATTAGAAAATATTAAATCTTAAAATGTTCCTTTAGAGAGTAAGCATAGTTTTAAAATTACAATTATTAGCTACATATTTGCCTGCATTATCTATACAGTTCTATCTGGAAAATTAGTTTTCTTAAAGTTGTTAATTTACAATGGAACATCTAATTACCTTAATGGTATTGCTGAATATTGTTTTCAATTACAACAGTGCAGCACATTTAGTGGATAGATGTTATCGCTTCATGAGGTTCATGCTCAATATTATCCCAGTCTTTTTATTAGTATGATGTTAAAGGTTCGAAAGAAAAGATAACATTGCCTCAATACAAAACTTTGCTTTAAAAATAAATTCTTATACACGAATTAGAAGCACATCATTGCTTTTGGTTTATGTCTCTATTTTATGTTTTTTTTTTTTTTTCTTTTTTGAGCCGTGAGGTGGCGAGGAGATATGAAGTCTGTTAAAAGTATAATTTTAACATGTATTGAATAAGAATTAAATTAAGCTAAATTTTTATGTGGTTTTTCTTTCTATTTAATTTGTGTTCAATTTATTAAATATTAAAGTAGCCAGCTATCATGCCATGTACAATGGAGAAAAATAAACAAGATAAATTTCTGGTACTGTAAGTGCATTAAATTATAGAATAAGAGAAAAATCTGTAAATAAACAGATTTTTATACAGAATATACATTTTGAATTTTTTCCTTTTTTGAGAAGAGTCTCACGCCCAGGCTAGAGAGCTGAGGCATCAGCCTAGCTCATAGTCACCTCAAACACCTGAATTCAAATGATCCTCCTGTCTCAACTCCAAAATAACTGGGATTCCAGGTACATATCCCCACATATGGCTAATTTTTCTATTTTTATTAGAGACAGAGTCTCGCTCTTGCTGAGGTTGGTTTCAAATTCCTGAGTTCAAACGATCTCACCTTGGCCTCCCAGAGTTAGGATTATAAGCCTAAGTCTCTGCACCCCCGTTGAATTTTGTATTTCTTTTTAATATACTTTCTAACTTTTTCAATTAGAAATTCTTTTAATCTCTATAAAAAGTTAAATTAAACAATAAAATAAATAATATTGTATGAAATGGTATGATTTATCAAAAAGTTAATCTGTTTGTTATTCACTTTGCCTACATTTTAACAGTACAATAGTCTGCTCTTTTTGTATTAGCTTTTAGTAGTTATAATTGCTATTATTGCCTCATTCATGTGTTTGTCTTGCTAACACTGTGCTAAAATGGTCTTTGTTGATATGCAGAAATCATAAGTAGTACAATTTTAACTTTTTTGCTAAATGTAAATGATTCCTGACTCTCCATTCACCAACTTTTGTTCTCATAAATGTCTTTGCTAACACACTCAAGGGTGCAAACATATGCAAATAAAGAGAGGGAAGGATGGGGAGACAGAGAGAGATACTTAATCTAGAACACTTCTCTTCCACAAAATTTTGAATTATATGGCAAAATCAGTAAAGCCAATTAAATATAGGTCTGAAAATTGGCTTTGCCCTTAGCTGAATTAACTCATTGTCTAATCAATAAAATAGTACCTTAGAATGTAGGTTTGAGGTATAAGTGACTATTCCAACATTCACCTGATGGGTTTTGGCTAAGAGTCTTTTTTAGAAAGACTGGTGGTATATCCAACATTCACATGATGGGTTTTGGCTAAGAGTTTTTTTTATCTCATTAATAAATCCTAAATTCCGAAAGAAGAATCTGCAACTATTTATGGCATATACAAATGTTTTTTGTAATGCTAAGAAAAATGATTTGAAACAGAACAACTAAAAGTCTTCCTATTGTAAGGAGTCAGAATGTAACACAGTGAGATTAGATTGAACATGTTGTAAGTGGAGAGAAAATCCAAACAATACAGAGAATATGGGCAATGAAATGAAAGAGAGCAAAGCCTAAAACAAGAAAACAAAACAAAACAGAAACAAATACCCAAGAGTACAGATTGAATAGAGAAGTGCCCTTCCTCTCTCAGTATTTCTGTACCCATCGTAAAAAAAAGTTATGATGGATTAAATCCAAAATTTAGATGTTATTGGTAATTTTAAAAGGAAAACAAAAGAATCTCTAAGGAATAGAGAAATAAAAAAGTAAATTTCTTTTATCAGAAAATCAAGAACCACCAAAATTATTAGTGAAACACCTGGGCATGTTTATTAAAATTAACCCCTTTTAATAACATTAAAGACTATAAATGCTGTGGAAAACAGACTCCAGTTACAGAAATAATCTAGGAAAATCAAAATAATTAATTACTGCACTGCTAGAGGAAGATAGTAAATCAATAAATGATCTTTAAAAAAAGAACAGCATTAAAAGTAAAAGTATTTTCAGTGTAATAATAAACATTTATGAATCTAATAATCAAAATATCATTAAAATGACAGCAGAACAAAAATCACAGTGTATTCAGCCTAATAAATAATATTTTCAATTTTTAAAAAATTTTGCCATACAATTGCCTAGAAATAAAAGTACCTTTAATAAATTTTTCTTACTAGTGGTTTCATAAAGCATTATAGTAAAGTTTATTAGCTATATGTTTTCAGTTTCTAGGTGTAGAATAATTGTATATTTTACCATTTTTCTCTTATTTTCTTTTTTTATAATTTTATTGAATCATAATTATGTACATTGGTGCAATCACAGGGCACGATTCATATACATTCAGAAATATTTTGATCGTACTGTTACAGATAGCCTTCATGGCATTTCCTTGATCACTATATAAAGACATTAATACTCTTAATCACATCATAATAAAGATATATGTACCAGAATGTTTATTGCAGCCCAATTCATAATTGCTAAGTCATGGAAGAAGCCCAAATGCCCATCGACCCACTAATGGATTAAAGAAAGATGGAGACTTTTCTCTTATTTTCATCTTTTGTCTAATTGGTTTTGAAAGGGGGACACTCGACCGGCACAAAACTCACAGAACACCAAGGCTTGTACGAAAGGTCTTTATTGGTGGGGGAAGCTGCAGAGCAGCATTATGGAGGAGGGGAGAGAGAGAATGGGGGGAGACAGAGAGAGAAGAGGCGAGAAGAGGAGATGAGAAGAGACATGCACGGGGGGATAGGAGAGAAAAGAGAGAGAGAGAGAAAAAGACAAGGGCATCTGATATAGTCTTGGTTAGGGGAGGTGTCGGGATGGTAGAACAGCCAATAGGGTGTTACTGCTCTGGTGCTAAGAACCGTAGGGGGTGGGCCATAAGTTTGAGCTTTTCAGTGGATAATCGGGACAAAGTTGTGCAATTATCTAACATTCCTCCCTTCATGATATTTTAAAAATAGAAGGTTGGCCTTGGGATAGGGGACGACAAGTTCTCTCTTCTGTAGCTTCTTCCTGCTGAGAGGGGCACATAGTTTTAATTAGCCAACTAGAAGGTGATTATGATTTTTAAACAAGGTGGGGGTGAGAGGAGGTGTTAGAAGATGAGTTTTGGAGAGCAGCCATATGTGCTGCATGGTCTTTCTTGTATGTTGGAGAGGTAAGGGAGAAGAAGGTCTAGTGTTTGAAGGCAATCATGAGTGGATGACAAGTCAGAAGGAGTAGGTAAGAGGGATGCAGGAGTTAGTATGGGACATGTATTAAAAGATAATGATGGGTTAGATAAGAGAGAGGTTTGCAGATTAAGAATACGGCATGGAGTTAGAGTTTTAAGATTTTTGTATGTTAAAAGATCAGATAGAAAGTATCTTATGAGGGGATAAGACTGTAGGAGGGGACTGAAAGTATCTTTTTTGATTCGTGTATTAGAGTAACTGCAGCTGTTAACGCCTTGAGACAAGGGGCTTAATGTTGAACAGTGTGATTTAATTGTTTTTGAGAGATTAAGTAACTGGAGCAAAGATGGGGCTTAGCTGATGTTTAAGCACACAGAGTAAATTCACGGTTTTCTGTGACATTTAGGAGGAAGTGGCGAGAAAGATCAGGAAGATGGAGGGTTGGAGCTTCTAGTAAAGAATGCTGCAGAGATTTAAAAGAAGTGGAAATGGAGGTTAGAAGTTTATGAGGGTCACTTGGAGTAAGGAGTATTATATAAAGGAGTAGTTAGAAAAGTTGAGAATTTATGCTCTGACATATTTAGCTAATTTTAAAAGGAGAGGAGTTCTTGTTTTGCAGTGGGGAGGGGAAAGTTGCAAAGAAGGCTTTTTAAATTTGTAGTAATAGCTTTGAAGTTTGGAGACAGAAGGATATTAAGGTGACTTTTTGTTGGAATAATTGAATTTTTGAGGGAGAGATCCTATATCTCTTATTTGTAAGGAAATTAAGGAGGAAACAGGTGTTGCATTTAGACTTATGTAAGGTGGGATTATAGAGTAGGAAGTCACTGATATATTGAACTAAAGGTTGAAGGAGAAGGATTATAGGATTGGAGGTCTTGTAATAACGTGTGGCTAAATAAGTGGAGGCTGTCACGAAATCCCTGGGGGAGTACAGTTCAAGTAATTTGGAAAGAAGTTTGAGAGGTAGGGTCAGTTTATGTGAAGGCGAATAGGTTTTTGGCAATTAGGGTGTAGTTTAATAAGAATTGGAGAGTAGGCAGCAATTGAGGGGGGTTTAGTATTTTAAACCTTAGGATTTACTTGTCTTGGTGGAATGGGTCAGGGTGATGGGTCTTTGATAGTTTGGTAAAGGATGAGGCAGAGTGAGGCAGAAGGAGATGGGTCAGCATCTATTAATTAAAATTAAAAGTGAGAGTGGTACCTAATTTTGAAAGAGTGTCACATCCTAGAAGGGGAACTGGACAGGAAGGCAATATTAAAATGAATGTATAAGTGAGAAATTGCCAATTATGTAGTGTAAAAAAGGAGTTTGATGTGGATGGTGGGAAAACCTTTTTACTCCAACAATAGAGAATGGGTTACAAGGAGGAGGATCACTGACTTTTTTTTTAAAGCTGAAAAGTTAGTTTTTTGGTGTTTAAAAGAAAAGGTGATCATTTTTACCTGTCACCATTAGGGTTGTCCTTGGCTCTGTAGAGATGATCTTTGTCGAGTGAGAGAAGCCAGGTCTCGTCAGTTTTCAGAAGAGGCAAGCTTTAACAAGTCTGCTGGAGGAGCCGTGGTTAGCTGGCCTATGGCCTCTCTGGGCTAAGGGGCAGTCAGCTTTCCAATGGCTGGTTTTTTTTTTTTTTTTTTTTTTTTGTGGATGAGGCATTGCCCTGGTGGGGGCTTAGGATTGGGATAACATTGTACCCAGTGGTCTTCACTACATTTGTAGTATGGTCCCGGTGGTTGAGTTATGAAGCAGCCTTTGGCTCCTGACTTAGGCAGGTTAGAAGTGATGGCCTTAGTCACACTGTCTTAAAGGCTGTTTAAGATCATGGCCTGGGGTGTCAGGAGTCCATGCTCCAAGCGCTTTAGGTTAAGTTCAATGTCGGGGTAACTTTGGTTAAAGAGATAAATTATGAGAATGTTTTTTCCCCACTTATTGTTTTAGGATTTTAATTAGTATACTTAATAAAAGTCTCAGTAAGGCGTTGGAGGAAAGTCGAAGGATTTTTTAGACTTATTTTGTATGACTTTCCTTAATTTATCACAACTGATAGCCTTTTTGGCGAAAGCTTTAAGTCCGCAAAGAATGCAGGTAATAAAAATGTCTTTACTTCTCTTCCCATATTATTATTATAATTTAATTTATTTGGTAGTTAAGGACTACATTGTTACCTGTATGATGCTCATTGTTTGATATATGAAATTGATCTGCTGCCTTTTTCGCCTTCTCCCACACTCGTTAGGGGTTAGGGTATTAGTTAAAATAATAAAAACATTATGTTAGGTAAGTCGAGAGGATACAGTAATAAATTGAAATTTTTGAATAAAAACGAGAAGGATTAGAAGTAAAGGAACTTAGTCTAACTTTAAAGTGAGTTCAGTCATGGGAAAGGAATAAACAGAAATTGCATCATTGATTTCAGTTACTTCACGGAGCTGGGCTAAGAAGTGAGAGAGTTGAAGGTTTTTCTAATTTTGGAGATGAATGGGAGCAGGAGTGGGTGCAGGGACTGGAGGGAAGTTAAGGATAAGTAGTGGAAGTTACTGTAGAATTATATGGAGGAGCTAGAGGAAGAAGGGGGGGTAAAGAGGTCCAGAAGTGTTTCAGGGAGTAGTCGGAAGTGGACTAAGGGACAACAGGAAGAGCTCTGAGGGTCAGTTGAAGAGGAGGAGTCAGAAGACGAGTTTAGATTGGTTGCCAGGGAAGTAGGAGGGACAAAGGGCAGAGGCAATTGTGTGGTTGAGGGAGGAGCCTAGTATGGCGGGAAGTTTGAATAACGAGATGGAGAGTAGGAAGAGTTCTTTGTTACAAGAATGTTGGAATTATCTGAATGTAAATTAGGCTTGGTTTTAAGATAGGAGCTCTGAGTGTAGGGGATCTTGCTCCATTTGCCAAGGCTCTTACAATAGTCATATTAAAGAAAATTAAGTGAACTATAGCTTGGTTAGATACTTTGCTTATTTAGCTTGTAAAGTGGCCAAACCTGGGTAGAGAGTTTAATTAATCTTAACTTTACCAGGTGGCATAATAAGTACCCTTAAGGGGGAGTTAGGTGGGATAGAATAGCTTGCACCCATGGCGATTCGTCGCAGAAATAAAGCGTGAGCAGAATCACGTGTGGACCAGGGACAGAGTGGGAATGTCTTCCCAGCTTTGCTGCTGGCCGTGGAATGAGAACACAGCTTAAGATGGTCATCCACATACTTAAATCTGCGTTAGACCCATGGGGCCAAGGAGAGCTTGAGACCTGGCACCAGGAATTTTCATGCGAGGCATGGAAGTGCTACACTAGGCCATGCAAGGTTAAGGGGAATTGGGAACTCAAGCCTCGAGAGGGGTGAATTGCCAGGAATGTAAGCAACCTAGCCCACGAATACTTGCTCCCATAGGGGTGCTTACTGAGTTCAGAGGAGGTGGTGTTGCATGTTGGTTATGGCACCTTGGCGGCTGGACACAAGCCAAAGATGGTGGTGAGTGCCGGGAGTGCGAGAAGAAGATAGGGAGCTCTTAGGAACTTGGAGCATTCCCTAATTAGATCCCACTTCTGATACCAGATGACAGGGGGGCACTCGACCGGCACAAAACTCACAGAACACCAAGGCTTTTGTACGAAAGGTCTTTATTGGCGGGGGAAGCTGCAGAGAAGCATTAAGGGGGAGAGGAGAGAGAGAAGAGGGAGAGAGAAGAGAAGAGACACACACGGGGGGATAGGAGAGAAAAGAGAGAGAGAGAGAGAGCAAAAGACAAGGACATCTGATATAGTCTCGGTTAGAGGAGGTGTCAGGATGGTAGAACAGTCAATAAGGTGTTACTGCTCTGGTGCTAAGAATGGTAGGGGGTGGGACATAGGTTTGAGCTTTTCAGTGGATAATTGGGATAGATAAAGTTGTGCAATTATCTAACAGGTTTACCTTGAAAAAAGATAGAAATTTTTTTCCTCCATCACACTCTATCTATTTGAGGAATTATCTAAGTATATTAACAAACATTGGTGTATTAGCATTTATGATATTGAATAATTCAATAATTGTATTGGTATTATTCTTGACATGAAATATAATTTAATTTTTTGCCATGAATATTTTTTAAATACAACTAGAATTTGAAAAACTATTTCAAGTACAAAAATTGGTATGGCAACTGCATGATAATAAAATATAAAAATTTTAAATAAAGTCATTGTAGAATTATGAAAAAAGGACAGGCTGTTGTACAATGCAGGGCATTTATTTCATCTGCATAGTAGCCTGTAAGATGTTTCCTCCTGGGTTTGTGGAATGCACAGACACTCTTACTACATACATGGCTACATTTTCTACAATATTGTTTGGATAACTCATGAGCTCATATTACATGTTCTTTTTGATTTGCCGAACATTAATTATAAAAAAAATGCTCTAGTCAAATTTAATAATATATTTTCAGAAGTATACATTCCCTTTACTGTGAGTATAAATTTTTTTGCAAGTACTGAAGTTCCAAATTTATTACACATATTTGTTAAAAGTAAAATCTAAGTAAGCCTCTACTATTTTCAAATGTAATGTCTTTCATTGAACACATAATTAGAGGATATTATTTTCAACTGAATTATGTGATAGTTATTAGTTCACCAGAGATTCAATTTAATCACATTAATTTACCAAATTAAATAACCTAGTATATTATTTTCAACATGTACTAAGATCATTACAAAAGTGTTTTGACAGCAAGGTACCATAAAATATTTATGGAGATAACAGAACTAACGAATAAACTATTCCATGATTTCTGTCTTAATTTTGCCTACAACACTGATAAAACCATATCCTCTTATTCATTACTAAAAGAGCAAGGTGTAAACTTTGTAACCTGAAATGTAATCTTCTAAAATATCTCCTTAGTTACATGACATATCGTCTGTAAGGTATTGATGGATTTGGCATTTCCAAGTTTTGGCAATTATGATTAAAAGTGCTGTAAACATCCATGTGCAAATTTTTGTGTGGATGTTATTTTTTATCTAATTGTATCATAAGTATGAAGGAGGGTAGGTGTTAGACTGTATGGTGAAATAATGCTTAATTTTGTAAGAAACGGACAAAATGTCTTCATAAGTGGCTTTACCATTCTGCATTTCCACAAACATTGAGTGATGTAAGATGCTGCTCCACATCCTATCCAAAATCTGGTGGTTGTCAGTGTTCTGAATTTTAGCCATTCTAATATGGATATAGTGATATTTTATTATTGCTTCAATTTGTATTTCTCTAATGATATATGAGAAATGCATCTCTTTTATGTTCATTGCATCTTCCTTTGGAAGAGTGTTTACACAATCTTTGACCCATTTTTCTCTAGTTGGTTTATTTTCACATTGCTTAGTGGTCATGAGACATCACACTTGCCCTTTTGAGTGATCTGAGTGACTTGATGTAGGGCAGTAATAGAAGTTGGGAGACACAGTAATTGAAGTGAAAAACAAAGAGTTCTTTTAAATATGGAACATCTGAATTACCTCTTACCTATCTATGAGGAGATTTCTCGAGATCAGTTTGATCTAAGAATATGGATTATAAGGAATTAATCAGGGCTGAAGAATTAATTTGGAGCATCAACATAATATAGCCATGGGATTAAGTGGAATCACTCTGGGAGAGAAGATAAATAGAAGATTTAATATAAGAAACGACATGAGGAAACTTTAAAGAAACTTCAGAAAGATCTGAAACATTCACCTGAGTAGTCTGAAAAGAAGTACCCCAGTTAAGTAGAAATATCTGAGAAAATAGGCATTGATGCAGGACAAAACAGCCCTATGACCTGCCTGCCGCCTTGGCCCAGGTGGAGCTAATGTTCTGGCTGATGGAGGAACCAGATTGCTGGAAGGGCAGGATACCTGGGGTGGCAGGGAGACCCTGGCGCCTTGCTGTCTCCTCCCCTGCTCTTCTGACTGGTCAATGTCATGTCAGTTTCCAGGGCCTGAGTATTCATTGGACAGCTGGCTGTAACTGAGGAAGACCCAGCCCTAAGACTTCTGGTAAAACAACCCTCTGGCACTATATAAACCCCTGAGCAGAGAGCTCAGACACAGACCTGGGCTGGACCTCAGAGAGGGAGCAGGAGAGCTAGTTCCCCTCCTGGGTCCTCTCTGCTGTAGGTTTGGTTTTTGTAGTTATAATTTTTGTTTGTGTAAATAAATTCTGACTTACTACTACTCCTGTGGTTTTTCCATTCCCGGAGATCTGGTATCAGCATTATGTCTTGAAAACAGAGAGTTTCAGAAAAGATGAACAAAAACCAAGAGCTCACTGGGCACTGTCTTGTGAGGGAGTTTTTAGCCAATAAATAAATAAGGATACTGTAACATCTCCTTCCTACTCCCTTAATCTGGTTCCCAGTTGCTTTTTCTTTACCCAAAGGTAAAGAAAATATTTATAGGATGACATTTTGATGACGTTCAGGACATCAACAGTGATAGAACAATAGCACGGATGACCATTTCAGAAAGAGTTTCAAACTTGCTTTGAAGAGTGGACTAGGCACTGGCATCAGCACTTAGCTTCTCAAGGAAATACTTTGATGGTGACTATAGTAATATTCAGCAATGAGGTATATGGCACTTTTTCTAGAATGAGTTAGCAAACTTAACTGTCAAACCTCGGTACATGCCACTATTGCTTGATGAAAAATCACATATCTTGGTGGGTGGTGCCTGTGGGTCAAAGGAGTAAGGCGCCAGCCCCATATGCCGGAGGTGGCAGGTTCAAACCCAGCCCCAAGCAAAAACTGCAAAAAAAAAAAAAATCACATAGCTTGGAATATAAAAATGCTTAAGTAATGAGAATGTCTAAAAGTCATTAAGTCCTTTCCATGTTCCAAAAATTAGTTTGTGTTCATCACTAGGAAATATTTTTTTTTTCTCTCTGAAGCTTAATCTATGCAGTGCAAAGGAATAGGACCCTATACTACCAAAGGGACTTCTATATAAAAATCGAATGCAAAATAAATATTTTTATAAATGTTAGGAAATTCTGACTATCAAACAGATAGTCTTATTTCCATTGTCTCTGAGGAAAAAAAATTGATTTTCTTAAGACTTCTTTAGATCTATGCTTACTAAAGTGATTAAGCTACAAATTAATAATCTTCACTTTGACATTGCTGGGAACTAATGAATCACTGCTGTTGAGAAGTTTTTTAAATTATTTATTGAAAAAAACTTACTTTGCTTCTGAAGTTCTCTGACATTTCAGATCTTCTCTTTTTTCTCAATGTAATGTCCAATATTCCTAAGTCATGTAATTTGTTATTACAATTGGAGACATCCTTTCTTCCTGGAAAAGAAGTTATATTTCCAAAACTTTATTACCATAGCTGAAATCCTGACTCTGACTTCTTGTTTCCTTGATCAGTTATACTATTATCTCCTTGTTGTATTCATCCTATTGACTTTTTTTCCTATTTCCATAACTGTTTTATATATTACTTTATTTTACTGTTTCAAGTTGAGTTCTTTCCACTGCTTTCCAGATGTATTATAATTCCATAATCCCAGTTTTACATACCTTATATGGTATAACGCAATCAAAAATGTCTATAGACATTCCCTTTTGAAAGGCTAATTATATGTAGACTTCTTTAATTGTAGACATACGTCAACCCGAATAAAGTATATTTCAAAAATATAGATATGTTTGGAATTTAGAATATAGACAGATAGCTAAAATTTAAAGTAATAGTAAAGTTTTGATGTCTATTTTGCTTAAGAATTTTTTTTTTCTTTAGGAGAACGAACTTACTGAAATCTGTAGATATGCTAAATAAATAAAATCCTCATATGCTAAATAAATAAAATCCTCATGGTTCCCCAGTTTCTCTAGCGCTATTACTGTTATATTACTGACACTGAGTGACTGTCACATATCATAAAGCTGTCTGTGGCATGTTTCAGTTTTAAGAAAGAAGAATTCTAATTATAATGAAATTTCAGAATATTATTCAATGGTTTAGTAAGATGAATAATGCATTATTTCTTAAAACGTTGATGTTTAGACACTGGCCAAGCACTTAACAAAGACAAGGAAAAATGGCAATATTTGTGACTCATTTTGTTTTTATTAAAGTGTTAAAAGGTAGCAAGGCTAGCAATGGTTAATTGCATTTGATATAATTCTTTTATAGCAAGCAAAAAATGTAGTTTTTAATTTATTAAAGGTGTTAAGTCAATATATTTTTCTTATATTCTTTGAAAATTATACTTCTATGACTTTCAAAAATGTTGAAGAAATGCTCTTCTTATATATGAAAGAAGATTTACATATTTTTATTTAGGTAGTAAAAGTTATAAATTTGAAATTAGCACATCTTGTGTCATCATTCTTTTTGACAATTGTTATCTACTAAATCTTTGCAAGTTTCAATTTGCTAATCTATAAAATGTGACTATTGTCTAGTTCATTATACAGTTACTTTGAACATTATGTCAATTAATATAGATGAGCCGCTTAATAAATTGTATGAAACCATGTATGTATGTGTATATATTGTTACAGATATTTATAATTCCATGATATTTTTATAATAAAATTATTACTTAATCTGATAGGTCTACTATAATTCTAATCACTCTTTAAGACTGCTACTGCTATATTGCCAAAAAAATAAATAAAGAAAGAAAAAAACTACATCTAGACTTTGACTTTATAATAGACTATAACTTTACAATTCCAAGGTTATGTTTTGACACTAAAGTTCTACAAAGAAAAGGTGGGATGTTATGGATGGACAGCCCCTTGAAGGACACTGCCCAGTGCACAGACATGTCTGGCCATGGGAGACTTTAGATAAAGAAATTCTCTCAGGGAACAAAGGCAGGTTTCATGGAGATGAAAAGATAAGCCTTCTCAACAAATTTAATCCTGGAGCTGATGATGGAGTGACCTACCTGTGCACCACATTGAGGGGGTCAAGAAACCTGAAAACAAGTAAAATTCTACTAGCAAGACAGGAAAGGGAGAAATGTTAGATGGAAAGTTGATCCCAGTGTCTGTTATATTAAATAAAACAATATTTGAGCATATTATTTTATTTGATGATAATTTTTAATTTGTAGTGCTGGACTAAATATTGATAATTTATGTTCTTACATCTATACATATTTTAATATAGTATGTTTTAGTGTTATGCATGATCCCAAATATGTTTTTTATTGCAGTTATTATTATTATGAACACCACGATTCTTTACCTTCTTCTAATGTTTAAAGTTAGTATTCTAGGGTGGTGGGTTAAGAGAGAAAAAAAGAGAACATTATACCTTTTAAACTTCATAGTACAAGGTAAATCTTCTCAATTTCACATGGTTATAAATATAACTATCAACTTTAATGTAAATATATTAATTTATAAATGATAAATTGTAATAAATAAATGCTAATCTTCATTTTAATATGTAGAGAAGAGATCAATTCTCCCAAGGAATCACTGAAGAAGAGTTAATAAGAAATGTCTGGGTAATTCTCAAATATATTGCTTGACATACTTCATAACTTTATGTAAAATTTTCCCATCTGAGTTTAGAAGTAGCACCATTATTTAGGAAAGTGAATTGATATATGGTCTAATTTAGCTGTAAACTAAGAATCCTAATACATATAACACAACTATCATGATATAAAGACTAATTAATGGAAATCAAATAGCTTTTAAGGAATGTTTTATTATAAAATTATCAAACAATATTCCTATATTGAATCCTCACACCCTTGTTTCTATTGTTTAAGGTATTACAACAAATCTCAAAAATTATGCCATTTTTGGTTACAAATACTTCAGTGATAATAACTTCTTCCTGCAAGCTCAAAGCCATTATCATCCCTGGCTGATATGATTAATATTATGCTTTAAATTCAAATAATACCCCAGTTCACATTCACATCCTCTCTCTAATATGACTTTTTATGGTTGGTTTGTTTTAATTAGGGCCATGATCTCTGCCTGGATATTATTTCATTTATCTAAGTTTTGTTTTCTGTAACAGTCTTACTTGTTTTTACTTTACCAAAAGTGCTAGACTAATACGACCAATAAAACATTGAATAATAGTAATGAATTATGCTAGTGTATTTCCTAATAACAGGTAACTTGTGTTTTTATTAAAGAAGCCACACTTGATAATGATTTTCTTTCTTTTTTTTTTTTTTTTATTAAATCATAGCTGTGTACATTAATGCAATCATGGGGTACAATGTGTTGGTTTTATATGCAATTGAAACATTTTCATTGAACTGGTTAACATAGCTTTCATGGCACTTTCTTAGTTATTTTCTTAAATTGCTGGGCGCAGTGACTCACTCCTGTAGTCTTAGCATTCTGGGAGGCTGAGGTGGGTGGATCTCTTGAACTGAGAAGTTGGAGAACAGCCTGAGGAAGAGTGAAAACCATCTCCACTGCAAATAGAAAAACCAGCCAGGCAATGTGGCAGGTGCCTGTAGTCCTAGCTACTTCCTAGGCTGAGACAAGAGGATTGCTCAAGCCCAAGAGTTTGAGAACGATGCCTGGGAATCAGAGAAAGGTAATTGGCTTCATTTTCTATCCCCTAAAACAAACATACAAACAAAAAAACAGAAAAACAGAAATAAATCAGGGCCACCTGGTGTCTCTGCAGTATATTGCAATATATATTTATATTTATATTTATAGATGTATTCTTATTAAAGTTGGTCTCTTTGATATAAAAAATATATAAATTTTTGTTAGTATTTTTTTCTTCTTCTCTTTGTCTCTGAGGTTGCTTATGTTTGGCTGTTAGAGCTTTTTTTGTTTTGTTTTTTGCTAATGTGTTTAGTTGGTTTTATCCTTAACTTCCATTTTTACTTTCATCAAGAGCAAGGGCTCCTGTATTTTTTGTTTACAGTATTTTAGCTTCATTTAGTCTCTCTCCCTATTTCACTCTCTACATTTTCTCTGTGGGTAGAGATTCTTCTACTTTTCTCATCTCTCCCACATAAATTTCTTGTGCCGCTACTGAGATAACCACTCCTTCCTCCCCCCTTTGGACTTTCTACTTTCTCTTTTCCTCTTTCTCTCTGTCCTTTATTTGATTCAACAGTATTTTTTATTTTCTTTATATATTCTTATTTTATTCTTATTTTTTGTTCTTTTTTATTTTTTTTCTCTTTTACACTGAGCTCTAGGGTGACCTCTGGCAGGTAGGTCATTTCAGGAGTCTGGAGTCCAAGAGACCTTCTACCTTTGTCCCTGGGAAGAAATTATTGGCAAGACCACACTGCTGAATTTTTCTATTTCTTTTTCATTCTTACATAATTTTTCCTTCATGTTTTTGATTTTTTTCTCTTTTTCTTCTCTTCCTATTTTTTGTAGAGGAAGAGTCTGGCTCCACTCAAAGTGGTAAGGAGCTTATGTTTTTGAGGAACCTACTTAGCCCAGCCTTTCAAAATCCTTGAGTCACAGGTGTGGCCTTAGCACTGGGATGATCAATCCCATTTTTTTCATCACTCTCATCCCCTCTTCCTATCTCCGTTGTTCAAGGTTTTGGGGTTTTTTTTCTGTTATTTTTCCATTTCTTTTCTTTTACTCTTTCCACGTTTTTCTTCTTTGCTTCTTTTCCTCTGTTTCTCTCTACTCCCTCTTTACCTTTTTCCTCCTTTTGGCATTATACCAAGAGGCCTCTTCATTGGGTGGCACCTGTGGCTCAGTGAGTAGGGCATCAGCCCCTTATACCGAGGGTGGTGGGTTCAAACTTGGCCCTGGCCAAACTGCAACAAAAATAGCCAGGTGTTGTAGTGGGCACCTGTAGTCCCAGCTACTTGGGAAGCTGAGGCAAAAGAATCACCTAAGACCAAGAGCTGGAGGTTGCTGTGAGCTGTGATGCCACAGCACTCTACTGAGGGTGACAAAGTGAGATGCTGTCTCAAAAAAAAAAAAAGAAGCCTCTTCACCTAAACTCTGAGATAAGATAATTTGAAGCAAAGGAGGAAAAGAGGAAATGAGAAGGAAAAGGGAGCACAAGGAGGAGAACAAGAAGAAAGCACACAGAGAGAGGAACCATTGAAATTTGACTTTTGGAACCAAATACTAAATATAAGCTGAAACTAACCTCTTACATCCACCTGCTCATTGATAAACCAAACAACCTACAAAGGAGAAAAGAATCCCTATTCGATATAGTGCTGGGAGAACTTGATAATCACATGTAAAAGACAGAAACTGGACCCACATCTTTCTCTACTCACAAAAATTGATTCAAAATGGACAAAAGATTTATATCTAATGCACGAAGCAATAAAAATCATTGAAGAAGGTATGGGGAAAACCCTTGAAGATATCAGTGTGGGGAAAGATTTTGTGAAGAAGACTTCGTGGCAATTGAAACAATAACAACAACAACAACAAAACAAATAGAACTTAATTAAACTGAATAGCTTCTGTGCAGCTAAGGAGACAAAACCCAAAGTAAATAGACAACTTTCAGAATGAGAAAGTATGTTTGCATATTATAAATCAGACATAGGCCTAATAACTAGGATCTACAGATAACTCAAACTAATCAACAAAAAAAAGAGACAACACTCCCTTTTATCAGTGGGCAAGAGAGATGAATAAAGCCTTCTCTAAAGAAGACAGATGAATGGCTAACAGACATATAAAAAAATGTTCATAGTCCCTAATCATCAGATAAATGTAAACCAAAAACACCCTGAGATATCACCTAATCCCAGTGAGAATGGTGCATATAACATAATCCTAAAGCTGCAGATGTTGGCATGGATGTGGTGAGAAGGGAACACTTTTATTTTTATTTTTTATTTTTTTTTAATTTTTAAATACATGTATTTTATTATTCTTCATTACATTATTCCCCCCCACCTCCCAGTGGTAAGACAGAATTGATTTACAGAAAAGAATACAGAAAACACTAAAGCTCCTGGTAGAGGGAGAGAACTCAAGTGGGGAGAGAGAAGCTCTCTCCGTTTCCCTCCGGGTCTTTCCCCCCAGGTGTATGGGTTCCTTGGCCAGGAAACGAATGAATACAGTCCCTTCCGCCAGGGGCAAGGTGTATGAATGTGTCAATGAATGGATGCAGTCCATTCACGGAATTGAGGCCTAGGAAATTCACAGGAAATTGGCCTAGGCATAGGAAATGTGGGTTCCACATTTAGTCCTAAGTGTAAAATGAAGGAGACACCAAGGCACAGGTGTCTGCTCGGCAGTTGTCCAGCCTTTTTGGCTATTGGAGCCTCCAGTGGGGGTTGGAGGTCTGCCTCCTTGACTGTCATCCAGCTCGCTTTCTCTTCAGCTGGCTGCCGCAGCACCGACACCGCCAAGGAGGAGGCAGCAGGTCTGCCAGCTCCACTGAGCTGGCTAGGGCACCGAATGTCCTGCATCAATTCTCCCTCTCCGACTAGAAACCCCAACTGCTGTTAGGGAAAAGAGGCGAAGACTTGATCTAACTGCTTCCTGCTGAATTTGGTGATGATAGAAGGGGACAGTTAGAGTTTCTCCGGAGGGAGAGTGATACAGGGGTTCATGGACTGGAACGATCCTTACTGTGTGTGGCTTGATGACATTTCTGGAAAACAGAAATAAGTGTAGGTGGTCTGTGGTTGGCTGTCTTCATTGCCTGCCTCCATAGAAGATGGAAGGTTCCAGGACTTTACTCATGGATGACGTATGCAGGAATCGACTCCTATAACTTTAACAGTAGAGGAAGACAAGATAACAGGAAAGGGGACTTCCCAAGTTGGGGTCAGGGAAGGTGAATTAGAGGGAAGAGTTTTGATCATGACTAGATCTCCAGAAAGGGAAAGTTCCTGTTTTGGTTCGTATGTCCCTCCCCAAAAGGGGAGCAGGATTTTCAGGGATGATTAGGGAGGCATGAAAGAACAGCAAGTCATCCCAATTGCAGCTTAAAGGCTGGGAGAAAAATTTGGTAACCGGCTGTCCAGACACCCCCTGTATAGTTATGGATTTGGATAAAAGACCAGGATTAGAGAGAAGTATAGAAAAGGTTGCTCCAGTGTCCAAAAGAAATTTACTCCCTTGGCGCTCCACTATGAGGCAAACCTGGGGCTCTTGAGGGATAATGACACAAGCTGGAGCCATGAGAATCTGCCCCGGGCACTCTCAGTCCAGTTTGGGCTTCGATGGGGTCACTGTCTCAGGAGGCCTTCGCCTTTGGGGACAGGCCACCCTCCAGTGGTCACCCGAGAAGGGAACACTTTTAAACTGTTTGTGGAACTGCAAACTAATACAACCTTTTTTGAGAAGACAGTGGAGAATCCGTAAAGAACTCAAATTAGACCTCTCATTTGATCCTGCAATCCCTTTACTGGGCATCTACCCAGAAGAAAAAACAAAATACTTTTATCATAAGGACATCTGTACTAGACTGTTTATTTCAGTTCAATTTACTATCACTAAAATGTGGGAACAACTTAAATACCCACCAACCCAGGAATGGTTTAACAAGCTGTAGTATATGTACACCATGGAATACTATTCAGCCATTAAAAGAGATGCAGACTTTACATCTTTTATATTAACCTGGATAGAGATTGAACACACTCTTCTTAGTAAAGCATCACAAGAATGGAGAACAAAGACAATAGATGACCTAATACAAGGTGGGTGTAGGGGAATGAGGGAACAGGTAGGGGGGCTGAGGAAGGGTTTTGGGGGGTCATGGTGTATGGCACACCTCTTTGGGGCGGGACACAATTGTAAGAGGAAATTTACCTAACAAAGGCCATAAGTGTAATCTAATTCTTTGTACCCTCAAAGAATCCCAAACAATAAAATATAAAATAAATAAAATTAATGTTTAAAGAACTATATTTTTATTAAAGTAGATAGACTTTTTTCCCCCAGAAATCTGATGCTTTGGAACAATAAGTTATTTTTCATACCCGATTTCATCTGTCTTTTCATCATATTATTCCAGTGCATTTTGACAACTTGAATAGGTTTGTTTCAGTTGAATTTAAAAAAATCATAAAACCTCAGACTTAATAATGAACAAGAACAGAAGCAAAGTTCTATTTATGTTTTATGATTTGCTCTGTTATATAAGTGATATATATGTAAATTAATTTTAAAATATATAAATTTAAGTTTACATTTAAATTGAATTAAATTTAAATCATTCTATACTTTCTTTTATATAATTTTTATCTAAATTTAATATTAGGCCAGGCCTGGTCATTCATTCCTGTAATTGCAGCACTTGTAAAGCTGAGGCGGGTGAATTGATTGAGCTCATGAGTTGGAGACCAGCCTGAGTAAGAGCAAGACCTCCATTTCAAAAAAATAGTCAGGCATTGTGGTGAGTGCCTGTAGTCCCAGGCACCTTGGAGGCTGAGGCAAGAGAATCGCTTGAGCCCAAGAGTTTGGGGTTGCAGTGAGCTATGGCACCAGGGCGCTCTACCAATGGCGACAAATTGAGACTCTGTCTCAAAACAAATTAATTTAAATTAATATTATCTTTTATTTTATTGGAAATCAGTTCTTCAATCCTGAAATAATACAATACTTTTATTACACGTCCTTCTTTTTAACATGCAAATTTCTTTTATATATCACAGACATTTACTTAAAACTAAAAAGTAGGCTATGTTGGTGGTAATGCTGAAATGCCACCAACTGAATATATTTCAGCCATTTAAAACTAGAGAAATTTTTGTCTCAGAATTAATGAAATATTGTATGTAAGCACTGATAAATCATTTATATGGGTGAATATAGAATGTCCAAATACTATTTTTTCAAATGAAGGATCCATTTTTAATTTGACTTAATTCAATGCAAATTTTTTCATTTGGATTTCCTATAGATACAAAAATATAAGGTGAAAGTCATTGGAGTCATCATCTCAGAATGTTTGTTGACTTTGGAATAGTAATACAGCAAAATGTGTAGATGTGTGACTTTTAGGATTATCTGACATTTATCATGTAGTTACATGTTGAAGAGTGCTATTATGTATGTTGATATTCAAAAACTAATTCAATTTTTATAAAGTACCCTTATCCATTCAGAAAGTATGTATCAAGCTTTTTAACCTAAACCTAAATGTCATAACAAAAAAGATATTAGTTCATCAAATTTCAGGTACTTCTGAAACAATCAGTGCCTTTTTGTGTTTCCAGAATTGGTTGTTCCTTTGTAGTAAACTAACATAAACATACACATAAAATTACAACCAGATTTTAAAAACACTTAAAGTAGAGATTATTTGGTTTGGTAGTATGATACAGGTAATTAGTTTTAAATATATAATAAAATGTTATTAACTATAGTCATCCTATTATTCAATAACATACCGGAACTTTTTCCTGTTATTTAACTGTGACTTTATATCTCTGGACAAATCTCTCCCTGTTCCTCTCTCCCTGTGACCTTCCCCAACTTCTGGAAACCATTGTTCTACCCTCACTTCCATGAAACCAATTTCTTAAGAGTACACATATGCCTGGGGTCATGCAATGTTTGTGTTTGCTTGGATTTTTTAACTTAATGTAATGTCTAGGTTCATCCATGTTGCCTTAAATGACAGGCTTTCATTCTTTTTCATGTACCTTGAAGAAAGAATTTTGAATGTTCTTAACACAAAGAAATAATAAATGTATGAGGTGATGGATACGCTAGATACTGTAATTTGATTGTTATACAACATATGCATATATCAGAACATCACACTAAATCACATAAATAAGTATAATTATTACATATTAATTAAAACATAATTTTTAAGAAGTTATTATTTTTAAACACTAAGCCCTTTACATTATTATGAAATGAGTTTGTAGTGGCTATAAGAAATATATCTAAGTTCCACTATCTTTGTTATCTTCTTGTAACATTTATGAATCCCTTTTTATGAATATTGCAAATATGTTAGAAAGTTGTTCTGCTTTCAGTAATTAGCATCTCTAGACCTGTGTCACACTTTCTGCAATATTTTTGGACCATATTTCTTTTGTTTTCTGTGTCTTGCTGGTGTATTCTTACTCCCTTCCATATAATTTCTTTAATATTATCTCTTCTTTACACTTTTATTTTGGGCACAATTCATTCTCCATACCCTGCATTATTTGCATTCTATTTTGCCAGATGTTTTACTCTCATAACTCTCCTCCTAGGCCAAATTCTGTGTTTTTGTACCTTTCAAGTTAAAGGTTGTTTATCGACACTCATATGTGTGTGTAGTAGATTTAAAGGGAAAGCACAGATTGTGTGCTCCTGGAAATATGAGACCCTTGTGAAACACGATTTCCCTCTTTAAGCACTGACTCTTTTTTCTTCAGCTTAGTCCACTTCCTCAACCTATAGTTTTTTTTTTTCTTCTCAAAAACGATAAGAGATCAGCCAAATGCTATTTCAGCATGTTCCTTTTTAAAAGTATGTATTATTCTGTAAAGGTAGGTTACACTTGATGTTTACTATAATTTAAAAATTCACATTCAGCATATTAAAATGTTAGCAAACCATAGTCAATATAAAGATCTAATAAATAATAGGGATGGATGGGAGTTTATGTTCCCATGTACATGCATTTTCAAACGTTATGTTTTGTCTGAGTTGGCAAGTTTATAATGTGTAAAAATGGATGATTCCAGCAAATCTATTTTCAGCAATTATTTTCCCTACTATTAGAACTAATTTCTGCTGATGTGAAAGTATTATTTGCTTGACCGAGCAAGTGTGAGTGTTTAATGGACTTAGTCAAGCTAAGGCTGTGAACTGGTTATCTGAGTCCTAAACCTGAGAGCTTAGCTAATTCCCTGATACATTTCCCCAACACATTTTACCATTTTTGACCCAGAGTACATTATTACTAAATTGGAACTAATGACACTGACCAGTCACATAATGGCCTTGCAAGAAATGGATGATTAATTGGTGTTTTTTGACATTATAAAATGCTAAACATTAACACCAAAAGTTCCCATTTAGAGTTTTAAAATTCAGTCAGTCTGGTATTTATTTCATCATTCTAAGTATTAGAAAAAATGTTAGGGGTCATTTTTTAAAAAGGAACCCCCCCAGGAAGTAAAGTGGGGACTGTGGTTAATGGTGAGTCATTCAGCAGATTCTTGTTAGTTCCACCACAGTATATCAGCATAACACTGAATTGTTGCTTTTATATATAAAGATCTAATAAATATTAGGGATGGATGGGAGTTTATGTTCCCATGTACATGCATTTTCAAACGTTATGTTTTGTCTGAGTTGACAACTCATGAAGTCCTGATTTCTAGTAAGACTTGGAATATTGGCTATCCTATCTCACCCATAAATTGGGAAAATGCTCTTTTTTAATTGTTTAAGTTATAATAAAGCACACTGCTTTTAATTTTAATTGAGAATAACATTCAAAATATTGTTTCTTAGAATTAGCAAAAATTAGAAATATTTCCTTGTCAACTATGTCTGATACAAACTACAATTGGATTATAAAATTGTACTGCAAAATCTTATAGCTGCTAGTATATTTCATATGTTGAATTTTTTCTAAAATTGCCTTAAAATGCAAACCATTTAGGAAATGTGCCAGTTGTGTATTTTAGTATTTTGAAATAAAAATGCATTAAATCTCAAAAAATACCATGAGTAGTTTTATTTGAATTTTTAGAAGTCTATATAACAAAAACACTTTCCTCCTTGAAATGATTAATATGATAAGCATTTTTATTCTGATTCTTTCTAAACTTATTAAGGTCTGATGACTCTTAGTTAATGTTACTCTTAACTACAAAACAAATAGAAATGCTGGTTAACATCCATCACTGATCTTCTACTGTAAGGGCATTGTATTTTAGTGTCATAATATAAATAAATGAAAAGAATCCTCACTATTAATCAATCTGACATTATATATAGGTATGTTTATATATAAATTTATTGTCTCCTTTCTTACAGTTTTGCCATTGATGTGCCAGAATGATCCCTTTATAATGAAACTTATTCATTAAGAAGTCATGTAGTAAAATCATAATACCGAACACTCTAAGTAAATATAATTTATCAAAGTGATAAAAAAAAAATTACCATTAAAAGAAAAATCTTTTGGCTCGGAGCCTGTGGCTCAACGCGCTGGGGCACCAGCCACGTACACCTGGGCTGGTGGGTTTGAATCCAGCCAGGGCCTGCCAAGCAACAATGACGTCTGCAACCAAAAAATGGCCGGGCGTTGTGGTGGGTACCTGTGGTCCCATCTGCTTGGGAGGTGGAGGCAAGAGACTCACTTGAGCCCAGAAATTGGAGGTTGCTGTGAGCTGTGGTGCCACAGCACTCTTTCCAGGGTGACAGCTTGAGGCTCTGTCTCAAAAAAAAAAAGGAAAAGAAAAACCTTTTAACACATTGTACTGAATTTTTGACATATTTTGGAGATCATCCTAATATCAGACCATAAAAATGTTTCTAAATTATCAATTTAGATGCATGATTTTTCATTATATGATTGTGCCCCAAATTAGTTTTTTCCCTACCAATAGAAACAAAGGTAGTTTCTAATGTTCTAAGTATAGTCTTATAATGTATAAGCTTATACATACTTCATTTCTCAAATCTGTGATAAATTTATAGGGGTAAAATATTTGGAATTAATCTTGTTGGATCAATTGTGATGTGAACAGATATATGTTTCTATTTTTCATGGATATAAATGCCTAATAGCAATAGTTGATAATATATAGTCATGCTTTTTGTTATTAAATGAAATGGACAGATCTATTTCAAAATGTGCTTTCGTGTTATATTTATACTAGATGTGCACAGAAAGATTTATACATGAACATCTATAGCACCATTATCTGTAATAACCAAAATCCAAAAACCATTCGGATGTTTCCAACAGATAAATGGATAAGCTCTAATATACCCATAAAAGGAGATGCTATTCAGCAACAAAAAAGAACAAAGTGCTAGATGTTCCCTAACAGCACAGATACATCTGATATATGCTGAGTGAAAGAACCCATACAAAGAGAAAGGGAAAAGAGGTATGCATACTGGATAATTCCATTACATACATTTCTCAGAAATGCAAATTAATCAGAAAACAGATTGGCTCGGCACATGTAGCTCAGTGAGTAGGGCGCAACCACGTACACCCAGGCCTGCTAAACAACAATGACTTAGGACCGGAGCAGAAAATACGCAAAACATGAGCCTGACCATGCTGTAGGACCAGAAAGTAAGGAAGTGCTCAGAAATAAATAAGTAAGCACCCATTCCCTTGATGAAGTTATAGCAGAGGAACACAGGAGCCATGACTAATGAAATTATTTGTGCAATAAAA
>CAUYON010189365.1:0-46734 GCA_963573935.1 Arctocebus calabarensis | reverse complement strand
TAGGGCACAATGTGCTTCATATACAATCAGAAATATTTTGATCGTACTGTTACAGATAGCCTTCATGGCATTTTCTTGACCACTGTATAAAGACATTGATACTCTACCTTTAATAAGTTTCACCAGTACCCTGCTAAGACGCACCATAGATGTGTTCCCACTAATTGCCCTCCCTCCACCCATCCTCCCCCCTTCCCTCCCCTCCCTTTCCCCTTTCCCAGTTATTTTTTTGTTGTAGTTGTTTAGCTGGCCCAGGCCAAGTTCAAACCCACCATCCTAGATGTATGTGGCTGTAACCACTATGCTATGGGCACTGAGCCCTTAGCGAAGGCAACTTTAAGCAAAAGAACAAATCTGGAGGCATCACATTAGCTGTCTTTGAATTATATAGAAGAATATAGTAACCAAAACAAGATGATACTAGTATAAAAGTAGAGGTATAGACCAATGGAAGAGCAAATCCCAAAATAAAACCATGTAACTATAACCAGCTGATCTCCAACAAAAGTAGTAAAAAGGAAATATACTGGGGAAAGGACACTCTAGTCAATAAATGATGGTGGAAGGATTGGATAGCTACATGAAGAAGAATGAAAATTCAAGAGAGATTCAAGACTTAAATCTAAGGCATTACACTATGAAAATTCTAGTGGAAAATGTAGGAAAAACTCATCTAGACATCAATGTAGGCCAAGCATTTATGTCTAAGACCCCACATGCAAATACAGCAATAATAAAAATAAATAAATGTAACTTAGTTAAATATATTTTTCTTCTACTAATTTTGGGTTTGGTTTGCTTTTATTTTTCTAGTTCTTTAAGCTGCATCATTGGGTTGTTTATTTGAAGGTTTTCTACTTTTTTTGAAGTAAGCATTTATTGCTATGAACTTTCCTCTTAGTAATGCTTTTGCTGTCTCTCATAGGTTTTAATATTTTGTTCTTATTTTTATTTATTATGAGAACATTTTTAATTTCCTTTTTAGTATCTTTTTTGACTCATTGGTCATTCAGAAACACACCATTTTTTGAGTTTCCAATGTTCTTTTTATTATTAATTTCTGGTTTATTCTACTGTGTTCACAGAAAATACATGGTATGATTTAAATTTTTTAGGATTTGTTTTGTGGCCTAAATAAATCTATTCTTGAGAGTGATCCATGAACTGAGAAGAACATGTATATTCTGCAGCTGCTGGATGAAACATCCTGCAGATTATCTATTAGGTCTGTTTGGTCTACAGAGCTGATTAAATCAAATATTTTTTGTTGATTTTATGTCTAGATCACCTGTCCAATGCTAAAAGTGGGGTGTTGAGGTTTCCAGCAATTATTGTATTATGGTCCGTGTCTCTTTTCAGCTCTGATAATATTTGCTTTAGGTACCTGCCCACTCTAGTGTTGCATGCATACAGGGTGTTCCCAAAGTTGCCCTGGGGACAACAGTCACCATACATAGGGAAAATGAGAAATTGTATATTTTACAAAATATTCACAAAATATCCTGTATGTGTTGGCCACTTCTTTGTAAAGTTTTGTAATGAATATTTTGTAAATAAAGGTACATTTAGCTATAATTTCCCAGTTTGCCTAGGTATGATGACTTTATGAGCAACCTTTGGGACACCTTATGTATCTTTAGAATTAGTATATCCTCTTGCTGAATTGACTCCTTTATCATTATCAAATTACCTTCTTTGTCTCTTTTCACAATTTTTGTCTTGAAATCTATTTTATCTGATAGCTATTCCAATTTTGGCTTCCATTTGCATGGAATATCTTTTCTCATCTGTTTATTTTCAGTCTATTTGTGTCTTTATAGGTGAAGTGAGTTTCTTGCAGACAACATGTAGTTGGCTCTTGTTTTTTTAATCCATTCAGCCACTCTGTCTTTCTATTGGAGAATGTGTTCTATTCACATTCAATGTTATTAATCAGTAAGAACTTACTACTACCATTTTAAAATTTGATTTCTGATTGTTTTGTGGCCTTTTCTTGCTTCCTTTTTGCTTTCTTTTGTTTAAAAACTATTTTCTTTGGTAGAGTTTTTTTTTTTGTTTGTTGTAGGTTTTTGAAGTTACCATGAAGCTTGCAAGAAACATTTTATAATGAATTATTTTAAACATATAACTGTCTTTGCAAAGATAAATCTAAAAGAAATTCTGCACTATAACTCCATCCCCCACTCTTTTTTTATTGTTTCTATTTGTATATTTTATGCTATCTCTTAAAAAGTTGTTTTAATTATTATTTTTGATGTTCATCTTTAGTCTGGTTAATCCAAATAAGTGGCTTATACACTGCAATTATAGAAAAAGAGTATTTCATATTTGTGTACTTATTGTTACTAGTTTTATAACTTGAGATGATTTCTTATTGTTCATTAACCACCTTTGCTTTCATATTGAAGAACTTTCAGCATTTCTCAAAGTGGAGGTCTAATATTGATAAAATCTTTATAAGAAATTAAGATTATGTTTAAGAAAAATCTTTATTTCTTCTACATGTTTTAAGTATATTTTTGCTGATTAAATCAAATATTTTTGATATTTGATTTAATCAAATATCAAATGATATTACATTCTAGGGTTGAGGCTTTTTTCAGCACCTTTAACATGTTTTGCCACTTTCTTCTGGTCTATAACTTTTCTATGGAGAAATGTGCTGCCAGATGTATTAGAGCTCCTTTACATGTTATTTTTCTTCTTTTTGATTGCTTTCCTTAGGACTTTTTCCTTATTCATAACATATGGAAGCTGGATTATTAAATGCCTTGATGTAGTCTTGTTTGGCTTAAATCTGCTTGGTGGACTATGTTCTTCTTGTACCTGACTAGTGGTATCTTTCTGTAGGGTTAGAAAGTCTCTTTATTAATTCTTTAAGTAAACTTCTACCCTAATATCTCTCTCTACTTCTTCTTTAAAGCCAATGACTCTTAGATTTTTCCCTTTTGAAGCTATTTTCTAGATCTTGTAGGTGTGCTTTATTCTTCTTTTTTGTTCTGACTGGGTATTTTCAAATAGTCTCACGACTGTTTAAGTTCACTAGTTCCTTCTTCTTCTTGGTCAGTTCTGCTATTGGGAGACTCTGATGTATTTCTCAGTTTGCCAATTGAATTTTTCAGCTCCAGAATTTAATTTTTTTAAAAATTTTAATCTCTTTTTTACATTTCTCTGATAGGCTTCTGAATTCCTTTGTGCTGTTTTGAACTTCACTGAGCTTCATCAGAATAGCTATTTTGAATCTCTTGTCTCAAGGGTCACATTTCTCTCTCACTCTATGATTGTATTTGGTAAGGTCATGTCTTTTTAGATGGTCTTAATGCTTGTGGCATATTTGTTACTGTCTGGGCATTAAAGAATTAGGTCTTTATTCTAATCTTTGAATTCTGGGCTTATTTGGACTTGTTCTTTTTGAGAAGGTTTTCTAGATATTCAAGGAAGAGTGGGTGTTGTGATATAAGAGTTTGATCCTTGCAGTGGTATCACTCTAGGGGCGCCCCTAACTCAGTAGTGCTGTGACAACTGTACAGTCCTGGTGGTGCTGCCTTCATGGACTTGGTTAAGATACGATAGAATTCCCTGGTTTACCAAGGAAAGTCCCTCATTTTCTTTCCTCATCCTCTGTGCCAGGCTGCTGGAGTTGAAGAAGGATTGGCCTAGGACTGTGCCAGGTTACACCCGAAGCCAGCCCAGTCTCACTCAAATCCCATTGTGATTGCTGTCTGGCTACCTCTGATGTTTATTCAAAGACTAAGGGCTCCTTAGTCAACAGGTGGTGAATCTTGCTTGGACTAGGTTTTTCCCTTCAGGGCAGCAGGTTTTCTTCTGGTCCAGGGTATATTTAAAATGCAGTCTAAGAACAAAGACAAGGAATCAGGGGCTTCAGGAGTCTACTTGGTGCTTTATTGTACTGTGGCTGAGCTGATACCCAAGTTACAAAATAAAGTCCTCTGAATTCTTCCTTTTCCTTTCCCCAAGTGAAATAAGATTGTTCCTAAACCACACTGCCTGGAATTGAAGGAGTAGTAACCTAAGCACTGACCTGGCCATTGCTGCTACTGTCTCTTTGGATTACATGCCCCTAGTCCACTGGCTCCAAGGTAGCACAGCCTCAGGAATTACCTAAGGACTGGAGTCTCTGTGACCTGACTGCCTTACAAATTTATTCTGGGACCTAACTTTCTTTTTGTCACCCGGTGGTAGTGTTAGCTCCCAGTGGAACTCAGGTTTTGGGGTGGAGATTTCCCTCTGGCCAGATGGATCTAAATCCTCCCTCCATGGGTGCTAGTAGAATCTTGCTCTGTATTGTGCTCCCCTATGACAGGATGGCTCTGAGTTCCAATGCAAAGTCCCACAATCACTTCACTCTCCCTCCCCTGGGAACACAGATTCTCTCTCCATTTGGTGCACTGGTGTGACACTGCTGGGGGTTGGAGAAGGGGTGGCATGGGCAATCCAAGACTGTCTTTCCTACCCTCTCCTTGTCTTTTTTTTTTGGCATAATGTTAGAATTAGGTACTATGATTGCTTACCTGATTTTTGGTTCTTCTGAAGATGCACCCTTGCATGGATAGTTAAATTTAGTATCCCTGTGGAGGGATGATCACTGAAGGTTTTTATCTGGCCATCTTTCTCCACTCTCTCACCCTTGTCTTCATTTTTGAAAGATATTTTTGTGGGATTCTTGCTGATAGTGTTTTCTTTAAGCACTTTATTTATGTTATCCTACTGCTTTCTGGAGTCCACTAATTCTGATGAGAAGTCAGATTATTTGGATTCTCCTACCATGTGATAGATTTTCTCTTATTACAAATTCAAGATTTTCTTTTTGTTTTTAACACTTTGAGTACAATGTGTCTAGGTGTAACTCTCTTTGTTTTATCTACTTGGAGTTCATTTTTTGAATGCATGGATTTTTGAATATTTGGGAGGTTTTCAGTCATTATTTCTTTGATTTTTTTTTGCCCCTTTTCTTTTTCTTCTTTCTAAAACTCCTAGTACATACTTGATTAGTGTGCTAATGGTGTCTCAGAGATTTCTGATGATCCATTCATTTTCTGTCATTTTTGGGGTTCAGATTATATACTTTTAATGATCAGAAAATCCTATCATAGGGGAGCACAGCACAGAGCAAGATTCTACCAGTACCCAAGGAGGGAGGATTAATGACATACCATCAAGTTTACTAATGCTTTCTTTCATCTTATATTTATACTTGAGACCTTCTAGTTAATTTTTCACTTTAGTTATTGCACTTTTGCCTCCAGAATGCTTAATTGGTAGCATAATTTCTGTTTATTTGTATTCTATACTTGATAAAGAAACATTATCATACTTTCTTTTATTTCTTTAAACACAGTTTTTTTCTAGTTCTCTGAACATATTTATAATAGCTGCTTTGAAGATTTTGTCTCCCAAGTCCAACATCTGTGCCCCCTCAAAAGCAATTATTTTCCTTCTTCTGTTCCTCCTCCTCCTTTATTCCTGTATAAGGTTGTCCTAATCTGTTTCTTTCCATGTATTCATTTCTTTGGGTCAAAAACTGGACATTTTAGACAATGTACTATTGCAATTCAGGATTCTCATTATCTCCCAGGGCGTGGGGATTTTGCTAGATGTGTTTGTTAGTTTTTTGCCTTGTTTGGACAGATTATCAAAGTCTTTTCTCACTGCTTAGTGTAGCTTCTGATATCACTGCTCAGTTTTCTTTCATCTCTATTTTTAAGTTTGGCTGCCTAGTTTTTCCATATCAGCATGGCTTAATATTCAGTCAGTTATTTTGGTCATAGGTTATGCTTAAGCACTTTAAGGTGTTAAGTCTTACCCCCTTGGCTGATGGCTTGAGGAATACTTTCAGAACTATTACACTTTCATCCAGAGACTAGTAGCTCTCAAGTGCCCTCCCTTCTTGATCCTTGGGTGGATGTATATAGCCTTCTGGACCCCTAGACATGAATGTGATCCTAGAAGGGCCCTTTTCAGTGGTCTCTTTCCCTGTTTTATCTGTTGAACTCTGGCTGATCTGCCATTTTGTAGGTGTTTCACAGAGCTTAATAGTTGGATTGTTTGCCAGTGAGATCTCTTTTGATTTCAATAAACCTAAAGGAACAAGTTTCTCCCTGCTCTGTTCCAAGTCAACTATCTCAGGGAGGTGATGGTAAAGGACATTGTCCTAGCTTCATTCTTCTTTTGTGGATCCTTCACCCTACAAGCAGAGGCTGGGAGGGGAGATGATAGCCCATAGTCTTCAGATTCCCACTCTGTTATGGTATCTCTGCCTATGAGAGGAAGCTGGACCTCTAGTGTTTTCAGCCTGCTGAATGTGAGATAGAGCCTCTACCCCTATTGGTGGGAGAAAGAACACCATTTTTTAAACTGCATACACCTGGGGTAGAATTTCTGCAGTACAGAGCTGCAAGTGGAATGGGAAATACAGCAGTCTACCCCCTTGGGATGAAACCGTAGCACTGGCTGGAAACTGGGGGATTCCCTGTTTTCTCAGCTATACTCGCTTGGAATGGTACTTCTATAACAGCAAAGCGGAAGTGGAGGGGTAAGAGCATATTCTGGCACAAATGTCATAGAGTTTGAGATTCTTACTAAAATTGAGTAGATTTTCTTGGATAAATGCTTCTGGGTTTTCTGTGTATCTTTAGATCAATTTCTAGAGACTTTAAATGGTTTTATTTTATAATTTTCACCAGTTAAATGGCTTTTTCATTGAGGAGAGAGTCTGCCAATTTTCTCACAGAGGCGTTTTGGAAGTCACGCTCAATTGAGGTTTTACTAGTTTTATTTTAAGCAATAATACCTGTGAAATCATTGGTATGCTAGCAGCTATATATTTCAATACCTTTTAATTCTCAGGATCCATTCCTAATTTCAGTGTTTGAGTTTCTTTACTTGTAAGTATAGATAGTTTGTGACTTTTTTTTGTTGCAGTTTTTGGCAGGGGCTGGGTTTGAACCCACCACCTCTGGCATAGGGGCCGGCGCCCTATGCCTTGAGCCACAGGCATTGCCTGATAGTTCACGACTTTTAAAATTATTTCCTATAAGACTTCCAAAGCACAAAAACAAAACTCACTTATTTAAAAAATAAAAAAATTATTTTGTCTTATAATTACTACATAGGTTCATTAAACTCTTTTTGAAATCTATACTACAAATAAACCTCTGTGGTCTTATTTTTCCTATATCTTGAAAAATTTTTCTATTTTAACATCTTAGAAATTATTTCATAATTACTCATTATTCCCAATGAGGCTAAAAAAATATAAAATTAATAAGAAAATAAATGACTAACGGCATCACCCAGACACAATAGTGAAATGAGTCATTATTATTTTATCATCCTTCAGTTCTGTTATTATGTTGCTCAAGGTATTGCAGCACCTGCCAACAGATATAGAAAAAGCAGGAAATACTCTTTTGTGGTCTACTTTTAGTTTTCATTGAATACAATTGTGATTTCAGAATTTTCTCATTTCTTACCCATTGAGGCAAAAAAGAATAAACATTTCAAAGGAATATGTTTCCCAATCACTAGACAAAAGGGAAGAAAAATGCAAAGAGAAAGAACTCTATATTCTTTTTTTTTTTTTTTCTCAGCCTCCTGAGTGGCTGGGACCACAGGTGCCTGCCATAGGCCCAGATATTTTTTTTTTTGCAGTGTGGCTGGGACTCTAAGGCTAATGATCAAATTGACCATGACTTAGACCATGACTTTTCAGATAACAATATCCTGTATGAATTTTTTTTAACTCAAGAATCTATGAGTAAGCAATATAATTCTAAGAACAAAGAAAATATGGAATTCTCATCCAGTTAGTCATTGAACAGGAACAACCTTATCATGTACTATATTGCAATAAGAACTTGGACCTCATCATGTTTCTAAAAGAATGTATCCATTACTCTTTCATCTTTTATAATGTTATTGCATTCAAATTACTTGATATGATTTGTAAGTAGACAAACCCTGAAACTTATATATATAAAAAATGACTGGAAGAAAATTAAAACCATTTAATAGACTCATTATTCTAACTGTTTGTAAATCAAAAATTAAAAATACTTTGTTACCTGGAGCTAAAAAGATAGCCTTTTTCCCATTGAGAAAATTGAGTAATCAGTTTCAAAAACTTCTTTATGTGTTTCATCTTGATAATGCAGGTAACAAAAAAACCCAGAAGTAATGATGAGGCAGAATCCCTTAGTGATGTCCTTGAAAGCTGGAATTGTATTTACAAAATTAATATGTCCCAGGTTCCTGCATGACATTAACATGACAATTGATAAGCAGTTAAATTTGCACTGAGAATGTTGCCTATTTCATATCTATCTATCTATGCATTTATCTACCTATCTATCTATCATCTTTATCTATCTGTCTTCTATCTATAATCTGTCAATTTATCCATCCATCCATCATACATCCATCTCAGGAAAATATAGAATTAAAATTATATTTGCCGTTTATATTCTATTGAAACTATGAATAAAGTTGCTTTTTACTATCTGTTTATTCTTCTGGAGATTATTTGTAAAATGTCTTAAAATATGTATTTTTAAAAGGTGCATTGGATGTATATTTTCTGGTATTCTCAGGGTTAAAAGATGCACAATGATAGGGTATTTTTGTTTAAAGTTTATCACTGTACCACTTAAAATAGTCCTGCATTCAGTTTATCACATTTTAGGCCTAGAGATGTGCTAGCATGCCTGATGTTTTTGGAATCAGGATGATCCTGGTTTGAATTTTGGCCTCACCTCTTTTAGCAGTTTGATCTTGGACAAGAAACACTGCTTCTATAAATCCTCATTTCTGTATCTATAAAAGCAAGGTCACAGAATCCACTCTGAAGAGTTAGCATCGTACTCAGTGAGGAAGATAAGGTCTCCAGCATATCCGCTAGGAAGCAGCAAGTGCTCCATAGCACTGCTTCTTTCTTTATTGCTCTTTGGTGTCAGAAGTCTTTGGTGAGGCAGGATGTATGATTATATTATGACTAATGGACAGATAGGTCTTGCTCATAGGTCTTGCAAATAGAGGACAAGTACTCTCTCTCTCTGTGTGAGAAAGGCATACAATAAGTAAGTGAAAACAAATAAATCTTATTGGAAAAACAAGATGAAGAGAGGTGGACATGTTAAATAAACTCCCAGGCCAGACAGCAGCCCTTATGTACTTTCTGAGTATCGAGTATAGACTGATATAGAGAAGGCAAGAGCTCCGGCTCTCAAGTCTTCCGTGCTGCAAATATTTGTTGGAAGTTTAGGTTGTTTTTTGTTGTTGTTAACAGATGGTGTCTGATTATTTCTTGGTTTTCCCTGACAATAATTTTATTACTCAGAGGAAAATGAAAGCAATAAGATTGATAAATATTATTATTAAGATTATTATTATCTTTTAATACTTATTATTAAGATTATTATTATCTTTAATACTTATTATTAAGATTATTATCTTTTAATACTGACCAAGAATGCAGAATAGTGATACCAAAAAAATAAAAAAAAAATAGGATGAGAACCTTAGGAGAGATTTGCTATCTTCTTGGGTTTTATTAATGTGAGGGAAAGAAATGGTAGATTCAATTGGGTATATCCTCTGGGCATCAGGAAGGCATACTTCATAACATTCTGGCCAAAATTGTCTTGGTGGAATTAGGAATCTTTATAAGTCTTTTGAAAAACCATTAAGCAATATGTAAGAATCATATAGTGTTTGTCACTAAAATTCTATCCCTGGGAATTCTGAGATTAAATCATCCAAGTAGAGTTTAAAACCTAAACTACAAGCAAACCACTTAGGTTATTTTTCCTTCCCAATCTTCCAGCCTATTCCAATTTTGCTAGGGCAGTACAGTGGTCAGCAAACTTTTTCTATACAGGACCAACAGTAAGTATTTCAGGCCATACTCTGTCTACTCAACTCTGTAACTGTTGCGCAAAAACAAATATATGAACAAATGAGTGTGGCTGTGTTCCAATAATACCTTATTCATGGACACTGAAATTTTAATTTCCTATATTTTTGACATGACAAGAAACAATATTCTTTAAAAAGTGTGTTTCAAATCATTAGGAAATATGAAAATCATTATTAGTTCATAGTCCATACAAAATGAGCAGTGAGTGAGATGTGGCCTGAAACCAGGACATTTCCACTAAATGCTATAGAGGATAAACTTGGTGAGGGTGGAACACTTCTCTCTCTTTCCAGAACCGGATCTGCACTTTTCTGGCACTAGTTCATAGTAAAAATGTATCCTTAAGTATTTGTGTCCTTTTAGTTGTCAATTTCTACTTGTAATGTTGTTTTTGAAGAAGACACATTTGTTGATTAATCATGTTCTAATCACACATCCTATCTAGTCAAGTATCATTGATACCAAAGAGAAAGGAAGGAAGAAACAAGCATTTACTGGTCACTGTCTTAGCCTGTTTGTGCCACTATCACAAAATTCTACAGGCTGGAAAATTTATAAACAGTAGAAATTTATTTCTCACAGTCTTGAGTTTGGGAAGTCTATTATCAAAGCACCAGCAGATTTGGTGTTTGGTGAGAGCTGCTTTCTGCTTCTGAGATGGAGCCTTGTTGCTATGTCCTCCAGAGAGGGTGGATGCTGTGTCCTCACGTGGAAGAAAGGACAGAAGGGATAAATCCACCCCCTTACGTATCACTCACTTGATCATGAGGACAGAGCCCTCACAACCCGTCACATCCCTAAAGCCCCACTTCTTGATACTGTTGCATTGGGGATTAAATTCTAACATGAATTTTGGAAGAAGCACAAACATTCAAGTCATAGCAGTCACTTTCTATAATTGAAAAAAAATTGAGGTTTTTCTAAAAGGGATTGGTAAACATGGTTCTCAATAACATAGCCCTGCAAACTTGGTGGACTGTCAGGTAGACTGGGGAGCCAGCAGGTACCACAGATAAGTGTGCCTGCAAGGTAGGCAGCATCTGGTATAACCCAAAGATTTGTGCATTTAGTTAAATTTTGCACCATGCAATCTCTGGTGATCCTCTTACAGAATAGATCCCTCTTGCAAAGGACGTGTAACTTTTCGGGCTTACAGCTGCTCAAAGGTTCCTGCTCACCTATGAAGCTCATGGTTCTCTCCATGTCAGAGAATGACAAATTGAGACAAGGAAGTTTAGAATTAGAGAGTCAGGGCCTAAAAAGCCTAAAGCTCATTTCAAAGCTCATTCCAGTTCATGGCTAAAGTTCTTTTCATAGAAAGGCAATAGAACAGGGGAGCGGTTGAAATAATGTCATGATCAAATTTCAGCAACACAATGTGTTTTTCAAACTTTAATATGCATGCTCATCACCTGGGGATCTTGTTAGAACAGAGATTTGGATCCAGTAGGCATATTAATCAGCTCTGGCTGCCATAACAAAATACCACAGACTGGGTGGCTTCATCTAGAGAAGTTTCTCATACTTCTGGGGACTGGCAAGCCCAAGATGAAGACATGGGCCATGTGAGTTTCTGGGACTTTTCTCCCAGTCTGCAGATGGCTGCTTTTTCACTGAGTATTCATAGGACTTTTTCTTTGTGCCATGTGTTCAGAGTGAGAGGTCGCAAGCTCTCTTAGAGGAATGCTAATCCTGTTGGATCAGGCTCTACTTTATGCTTATCTTTAACCTTAATGGCCTGTGGATAGGCCCTGTCTCCACATACAGTTACATTAGGGATTCAGCTTTGACATATGAATCTGGTGGTTATAATGGGGGACACACCTCAGCCCTCAGCAGGTGCAATGGAGCCTGAGAGTCTGCATTTCTAACAAAATCTTAGGTGATGTGGATGTTGGTGGTCTTTGGACCACATGTTGGATATCAAGGAACTAAAATCAAAGACCCCAGGTTCTGCTGAGGATGAAGTGAGGGTAGCCAATAATGAGCAGGACAACACAGCTAAGGATGTTCATGAGGCCTGTTCAGAAATAATGCTGTGATAGCATCGGCATGGCACCACGTCTGCATGTAAGATGTCATCAGAGAAAGAAAAGGGCATGAAGAGATTCTCACAATGGCAGACAATTCTTTAAAACTGGCCCCAAGTGAAACTGCCTTGAGTCTGAGCTTGAATCTCTAAGGTAACTGTATGTGGAGACAGGGCCTCTGCATACGTGGACCTTTTCAGACATGTGGACCTTTTCTAAGCCATGTGCAATTCTCAAGATCAAGTGTTTCACTTCTCTAAGTCTGAAAGTCTGCTACCAAACACTCCTTATCTGGAACATTATTAAAAGTTTGTTTTCAGCTAACTCAAAAGAGACGAAAATGCTAACACAATATCTAGAGAATAATGTTGGCACACAGAGGGGAAAGAAAACCCCACCTACGTCTGCAAATTGGTACTTTTACGAACTGTAGGTGCAGCTAGATCGATACGGCTTATATGATCAAGAATCAGGCCATTTTGCCTTTATTTTATTTGGACTGCTAATGAGCATCACCAGCCAGGAGAAAAGGGGACTGACTTTATAAAAGATCTGTATAAAAATAAAAAGAAAAGAACTAACAAAGAACCCCTGCCTAGGTGCATTTCGACAATTTCCTGCAAATGAGGCTAGTTAATTCCGGGCTCAGGAACACCAGCTTCCTCCAGTGATTATGTCAGGGGTTCTCAGACCTACTTTGGATGTCGGTGTCTTTCTTTCCTTGAGCGTGAGTCAGGCTCACGCGGGAGTGCAGTCCAGCCTGTGTTCAGTTACCACTACGGGTATTAACTCAAAGTAAAGCTCTGGAGGCTGCAAGTATAGAGGGTATGATGTCTTCTATTTCCTCTGACTGGGATATGGCAGGCATAAAAATAATTATCTGGCTTTCTGTGTCTGAAACACGGAAGAGTCCTTTTTGCATTGACGCTTAGGCTCTCTGAGACACAGGACATGGCAGGATGACGAACCTGAGGTCCCCATATTGTAAGCTTTCTCGAGAGTCTCCAGTGACAGCTCAGCCTCTCAGCCCTTTGTTCCCCAGCCCTGAATAATGCACTGGAAAGTTTTGATTAAAATCTGCGGCCAGTGTTCAAGTTTCCATTTCATTTAGTTTAAACCCTAGCAGGGACTAAGTTAACATGGCACCAATCAGCAGTGGAGGATTAAGCAAATAGTCTTTGCCTGAAGCTATCCTCCGGCATCAAAGAGAAAAATCAAGATGGCCTAAGTAGAGGCCCTGAATAGAAGAGATTCTTTCCAGCATGTTCTCAGCCTGGCTCTTTTGTTTTTTCTAAGTCAAAAAAAAAAAAAAAATGACCTGCTGCTTTTCCTAGAAGCTCCTCAGTAAGACCAACTTGGATAGAAGCCAGAAGGTTTGTTACCAGATTTCTTTAAAAGATTCATCTGAATATTAAGAGACCAAGACCAATGATTCTTTTGATTCCCAAGATCTAAATTTCTCATGATGTATTTCTGGGATTCTGAGTTGCAGGCACAGCAGGAAAAGGACAAAGAAAATAAACCGAGCTGAAGGGCTGAAGGTGTATTTAATATCATTGAGCTACAACTGAGATTGTGTTTAAATACTTCAGGGATACGTCTCTTGAGAAGCTCACTTGTTTCGTAAGTGGGGCATTTGAGTAGAATAATGACTCCAAACTGAGGAAACACTGACCTTTTCTTTCTCTATTCGTCAATCCCTAGTCCCAACCTCCTAGAACAGTTCCTCCGAATTGTAGAAGAGGAAATGTTTGTAGAGGGTAAACCCTCCTCTTCAGTTTGTGCTAGACATTTTAAAGATCAGCCTAAATTAACAAACACTTGTTTGCTTATTTTTTACTTTAAGATGCTGACTTCAGCTCTGGACTGGGGACACAGGTCTGGGTGAGAAGGGGCACATTTGGACTCTCAATGAGCACAGTGCCTTGCCCACTGCAGGCACCTCCAACCCCCTACGTTCAAAAGTGAACTTGACCAAAAAAATAAAAAAAAGTGAACTTGTCTTCCCTCCTATTCTTTTTTCTCTACTTTCTGACTAAGATTTTCACCTTCCACCTAGTTACCCAATATTTACCCCCCCCACTTCCTATTCTCCACTTCCAGATACCAGGATCATTCCATTTCCAGAGCAGCTTTGGAATCCAGCTCTTCATTTTGATCCTGTTGCCTCTGTATTTTAGGCCTTCATTGCTTTGCTGTGGATTTACACGCTTTATCCTAACTTTCAGGGGTAGCCAACCTGCAACCCGTGGATTGAGATTATTTTGCTTATCTGTGGTGTCAGATATTGTGCAAATTATGCATGGACTATTTTTTTTTCTCATTGGCTTTTGTTAGTGTTTGTGTACTTAATGCATGGCCCAAGACAATATTTCTTCTAATGTGTGGCAAAGAAGAAAATGGTTGGACACCCCTAAGGCATTACTGTGAGAATTATCTTCTTTTGTGTTTTGCTATTCTTTTACTTTTACAATATTATTGGGGTATAATTAGAGAATGGGGCCTGTAATATTACTGTTTCTTTTGTCTTTCCAGATGAAAGATGTAGGATTTTAGGACTATCATGTGCTTTTAATAATTGTTCTTTATTAATTAATAATCCTTCTTTCTTTCTAAAGGTGTTATTCGGTATTCTCTAGATTCTAGTGTTTCAGATTATGAGTAAGTTACCTGTTTTTGCTCTCAGAAGGTCTATAAGATGTTCTTTCTGTTTTTGAAATGTAGGAAATTCACCAAAGTTTGTCTTTGTTTTCTCCTCTTAATTCATCCTCTAAGACTCAGTAGACCTTTTAATCTGAAGGACTACTTCTTATATTAAGAAAGGGATTAGGCAACGTGTTCAATATTTTCTTCCATTATTTGTTCTTTCCATGCACCTGCTACCTCGTGTTCTGGCATTCCCATGGTTAACACGAGACCCTCCACATCCATCCTCCAAGTCTCTTTTCTTTTTTTCCACGTGGTTTATACTTTTGAGGGCTAGTTCTCTGTGTTTTGAGATATTTCTTTAATTTGATCTTCCAGAACACGAATTCTATTCTCCGCAGTGAACATTCATTTTTTTCATTTTGTCTACTGAATTTTTAAAATTCAGAAATAAAATTCTTAGTTCCAAAAAGTCTTTCCTGTGGCCTAATTATATCTTTGTTCTAATTACTGTTCTTAATGACTTCTTTCTTAACATTGGTTTCCCTCTGAATGAAGTCCCCCACCCTAGTGGTTCAGCCTGGTCTCTCTTCTCCTGGTTGCAGAGTCCCCTTCTGTGCCAGGTGTCATATTTTCATCTCCTACTCATTTTCATGTGCTGCCTCGGTACCTGTGGGGGTCAGCCTGTTGGGGGGTCCTGTCTCCAGGGTGGGGGTTGGGAGGTGCACCAGCTCTAGTCCTGCAGCTTTCTGCTGATGCACTGATTAAGCCTGTTCTCAACAGAACAGCCTGGGACCAACACAGCCCATCAGGGAGGCCCCAGTTAGGGCCAAGAGGGTCAGTGAGTTCGACTCAGTCACCTCATCAAATTCCACACCCTTGAGCTCTCTCGGGGAGCCACAAAAGCCCAAGAACTTCACTTTGAGACAAGAGGAGGCTCCTTCTCCACTCTCAGCTGTCAGGACTTACAAGACATCAGGGAACCAGAAGTCTCCAACTTGCTCTCCCTCTAATCTCACTCTTTTGTTGACGCCAAAGAAGGAATTCAAGGGGGCAAAGGGCAAAGGCTGTGCTTTCTGCCTGGTAGCCCTCTCCTCAGGATGTGAGTTAGCGAGTCTCAAGTGCAGGCCTGATAGCCCTGCACCCGAGTGGCTCCCCACTTCCTGCAGCACAATACCCCAACTTTAAGGCTTCTGGGCTGGGCCCACCCTCGGTGCTCCCGCCCACCAGACTCCTTATTTTCCCCCATCTCCTGTGTGCTCTAATCCGTGTTGTGGACACTGTTCTCAGCTGGAGATCCCAGTGCTCTCCCAGCCTCTGCTGTTTGGAATCCTTTTTATTCCCTAATTCTGACGTCACCTTTTACAGGAGCCTTAGTTGGAATGGATTCCTCCTTCTTTAGCACCCCATAGTTTGTTTCTCAGTGGCAGCACCTGACACCATCTGCCTTTTCTTAGGTTATCTGTGCACCTGTCTCCTTCTCCCACCCCAAACCCCAAATCATGCAAGGGCAGATTCCAGGCCTGTGGCATTTTCTCTCTTCCCACAGTGTCTGGCATGAAACGGGTGCCCAGCCTTTGTAGCAGGGAGCTGACAATGGCAAACAATTGCACGGACATCAGCGGACCAGTCCTGAGCCTTTGTGACTATGGGTGAACGCTAGCGCCGTGTTTTCTGACTGGAGTTTAGTGGAGGAAGTGATGGCCTCAGCACCCACCACGGGCTTTCACCTTCAGAAAAGGCCTCCGAATCCCACAGGAAGAACTTCCAATTATTTTCTCGCACCCTACAGTGACGTTTTTGTCCAGAGACCAGCAGGCTTTGGGATGACAGGGACCATGGTCTCCCAGAGCAGCTGAATTTCACACCCTTGCCTGCGAGTCTGAAGGGGAGTGACACAGGAGGCGGCTGGTTTGGGAGTGACACAGGAGGCGGCTGGTTTGGGAAGCATCCATCTCAGAGGTTTGTGCTTTTCAAAATACTTGCCATGAATGGTCCCCTGAGAACAAGAACTCTGAGGGGAAGGTGCCCTCAGACACTTCAGGAGGTTTGAAAAGGCACATTGTGCTGGGGGGGAAAGTCCTAAGGGACGCTCCCGAGGAGCTGTGAGCTGTTTTCACAATGGTGACTCATTATAATGAAACCAGAGCCACCTTATCCATTCTTGACCACAGACTCCCGCCCTCAGAGAGAAGCTGGACACAGGCGGGGGGCAGTGGGTGCTCCTGCACGAGAGTGGTCCCGTGAAGGAGGGGAAGTGCTGGGGAGGGAGACCATGTCACTCTGGAGAACGCTTCATCTGTCACCAACCTCTGAATGAGCCAGGAGAAGCTGCTGGCTGCCTGCCCTTGACCTGGTGTTGACCATTTCTCTCCTTGGCACCCCTCAAGGCAGCTGGCCCCACTGGGTCCTTTGCTTGTTCTTGCCCTAGGATCAGCACTGGAGGCACAGAAACAGAGTCTGGTATTCTTAACCCAGTGTGCTCGCACTCGCATGTTATGGTGGGGCCTGGTAGCCCGCTCCAAGTAGCCTTCCCTGGGTAAAAATATACTGCGGCTCTTCCTGCTGAGGCACCTGTTGCCTCCTTTAAAAATCGCACCAAGTGCGCCACCACTTTAAATGGTCAGTGCCTCATCCCGGGGCCTTGAAAAGTGAGCTAGAAATGAACAGTCAGTATTCCGTAGAAAAGCAGAGATTCAATCTGATCTCTTTCTTTTCAGCCTTCACATCATTTGTTTCATCAGTTACATCCCAATTCTTCTTTTCCTGTCCCCCTCAGGACTGTCTAGGGGTGTGTGTGTGTATGACGTTGTACGCCTGTGCATTTGTATGTGTGTATTTTATGTATCTGTATAAAGGTCTGTGTGCACGTTTATATCTGTCAATATGTGTGTATACGTCTGTATACTTTCAAATACATATACACACACGTGTGCAGGTGTGTGAGGCTGCGTATATGTGTGTACAGCCATATCTTGGTTTATTGCTCTTTGGTTTGTTGTGCTAGGCAGATGTTACTCTTTTAAAAAACAAACTGAAGGTTTGCGGCGACCCCGTGTTGAGCAAGACTGTCAGTGCTGCTTTTTAAATAGTATGTGGTCCGTTCATTTTCTCTTGTCACACTTTGATAATTTTCACAATATTTCAAATTTTTCCATTATTATTATATCTGTTATGGTAATTTGTGATCTTTGATATTACTACAGTAATCGTTTTGAGGCACCATGAACCATGCCCTATAAGGCTATGAACTAACTCACCAAATATTGTGTGTCCTGCCTGCTCTGAAAAATCATTTTCTTATCACTCTCCCTCTTTTCAGGCCTCCCTATTTCTTATCTATTACAACAACATTGAAATTAGGCCCATTAATAACCCTCTAACGGCCCATAGGTGTTCAAGTGAAAAGAAGAGTTGTGTGTCTCTCACTTTAAATCAAAAGCTAGCAATCCTCAAACTCAGTGAAGAAGGCATGTCAAAAGCGGAGACAGGCCAAAAGCCAGGCCTCTGGCACCGAACAGCAGAGTTGTGAATGTAAATGAAAAATTCCCGAAGAAAATTAAAAGTGCTACTCCAGTGAACACAGGAATGACAAGAAAGTGAAACATCCTTAGTGCTGATGAGGAGAAAGTTTTAGTGCTCTGGATAGAAGATCAAACCAGCCACAATATTCCCTTAAGCTAAAACCCACTCCAGAGCAGTCTCAACTCTCTTTAATTCTGTGCAGATGAGAGAGGTGAGAAAGCCGCTGAAGGAAAGTTGGAAGCTGGCAGAGGTTGTTGGTTCATGAGGTTGAAAGACAGAAGTTGTCTTCATAACATAAAAGTGCAAGATGAAACGACAAGTGCTGATATACAGCAGAAGCTGCAGCAAGACACACATAATAGATGAAGGTGGCTACACTAAACAACATGTTTTTAATGTAGATGAAACATTCTTATCGTAGAAAAAGACGTCAGCTAGGACTTTCATGCTAGAGAGAAAAAGTCAACATCTGGCTTCAAAGCTTCAAAGGACCATCTGACTCTCTTGTTAGAAGCTGATGCAGCTGGTGACTTTAAATTGAAGCTAGTGCTCACTTACCACCCTCTCCATCCAGGGCCCTAAGAATTATGCTATATTTTCTCTGTCTGTGCTCTGTAAATGGCACAAAGCCTGGTGACAGCACATCTGTTTACAGCATGGTTTGACTGAATATTTGAAGCATAGTGTTGAGAACCACTACTAGAAAAATATTTCTTTCAAAAGATTATTGCTCATTAACAATGTCCTCAGTCACCCAAGGGCTCTGATGAAGATGTACAAAGAGATTAGTGTTTTCATGCCTCTTAACATAATATCCATTCTGATTCCCATGGATCAAAGGCTTGCTTTGACTTTCAAGTCTTACTATTTAAAAAAAATACATTTTTGTAAGGTTATTACTGCCATAATTTGTGATTCCTCAATGGATCTGGGCAAAGTGAATTGAAATCTTTCTGGAAGGGATTCACCCTTCTTGATGCCAGTAAGAACATTAATGATTCATGGGAGGAGGTCAAAATATCAACATCAATAGGAGTTTGGAAGACACTGATTCCAATCCTCATAGATGATTTTGAGGGGTTCGATATTTCAATGGAGGAACCAAATGCAGATGTAGTAGAAATTGCAAGACAACCAGAAGTAGAAGAGAAACCTGAAGATATGCCTGAGTGGCTGCAATGTCATGACAAAACTTGAATGGATGAGGACTTGCTTCTTTTTGTGAATCGACTCCTGAGGATGCTGTGAATATTTTTGAAATGACAATAACAGTTTTATAATATTACATAAATTTAACTGATGAAGCAGTGCCAGAGTTTGACAGGGTTGACTCTAATTTGGAAAGAAATTCTGCTGTGGGTAGAATGCTATCCAAAAGCATCACATGCTACGGAGAAATCTTTTGTGGAAGGAAGAGTCAATCGATATGGTAAACTTCATCGTTCTTTTTAGAAATTATCACAGCCATCTCAGCGTTCAGCAAGTCTGCCCTCATCAGTCAGCAGCCATTAACATGGAGGCAAGGCCCTGCACCAGCAAAAAATTTATGACTCATGGAAGGCTCAGATGACCGTTACTGTTTTTTAACAATAAAATGTTTTAAAATTAAAGTACAGGTATATATATTATTTTTTAGACCTAATGATATTGCACATTTAATAGACTACAGTGTAAATGTAACTTTCATAGGCACTAAGGAACCAAAAAATTTGTGTAACTTAGGTTTATTGGGATATGATAGTTACTCTATTGCAGTGGTCTTGATTCCAACCTGTGATGGCTCTGAGGAACGCCTCTTGATCTGTAGATGTATGTGTGTATATGTGCAGATTTGGTCATGGGTGGGTATCTGTACACATGTGCATATGTCTGCATGCCTTCTCACATACAATCATAGCAGATATTCACTCAGGGCTCAAGTATTCACTCAAGACATTTCTTCATAAGAGCTAAACTGAAAAGATTCTAAATGCTGTCTTACTTGGGTTTATTCCCTGAGTCTTGCAGCATTGTTCGAAGAGGATGGGAAAAGGCTAAAGAAGAGATGGTTATTTTAGTGGGATAGGATTTAAGAGAACATGTTGGCACACTAATGTTAGCCATCTAGTCTAAAGGGAGATGTTAAGGGTTCAGGAGGCAGGGAAGGGATAAAGAGGGGAAAGGTGGAGGGGTAGGATCCAGAGCTCAGGGGAGGGGTTGCCCTTGAGAGAGGGGAGCATCTTCTCCCTGGATAGGAAACATGGGTGACCATACTTCACTGCTCTCAGGACAGCAGCAACTACAGTGGCAGACTTTGAAATACCCCTAGCAATGGACTAAAAAGTGTCTCCCTGCCCTCAAGTTCCTAAAATCCCGACTCCGTACATGTTTATATTTGTAGATAGGATTTTGAGGAGATAATTAAGGTTAAATGAGGTCATAGGGGTAGGGTCTGTTATGGCAGCTGCAGCAAACTAAGATGCTCATCAATGACCTTCTCCAGGCAGCCGCAGAACTCTGGAAGAGTGGCCTCGAGAGCCCAAAGAGCCTGTAGCTGGGAAAATCAAATCCTTGCTTTATCTCATGGCCAAGACAATGGGAAAATCCCAGAGGAAGAAGTACCAAGATGCTGTAGTTCTTGCTTTCTAGATCAAAGAGATCAGTACCATGCTTTTCTTGTGCTCCCCGTAACACTGTTCTTGGCTCAGTCTTACCAAACCCCCAGTATTAATAGAAAGCAGATCTAGCAAGGGGTCTGTTATGAGAACACCAAAAGTTGATATAAGAAATCATAATTTTTTTTTTTTTTGGTGCAGTTTTTGGCCGGGACTGGGTTTGAACTCATCACCTCTGGCATGTGGGGCTGGCGCCCTACCCCTTTGAGCCACAGGCACCTCCCAGCAATCATGAATTTTTAATCTCTTCTTCCCACATCTGCTTTCCAGTCTTAATGTAGAGATTATGCAGGTTTGAGAGTTCACCCTCCGGAGGCTGGGTGCAGTGGCTCACGCCTGTAACCTAGCACTCTGGGAGTCTGAGGCAGGTGGATCACTTGAGCTCAGGCATTTGAGACCAGCATGAGCAAGGCCAAGACCCTGCCTCTAAAAATAGCTGGGCATTGTGGCAGGCACCTGTAATCTCAGCTACCCTGGGATCACTTAAAGAGAATCACTTCAGTCCAAGAGTTTGAGGTTGCTGTGAACTACGATGCCACAACACTCTACCAAGGGCAACAAAGTGAGACTCTGTCTCAAAAAAAAAAATTCATTTTCTAGAGCAGGTGCCTGAGTTCATCACTCAGTAGCATTGTGACCCAGAGCAGGTTACTCTCTGCATCTTAGTTCCCTTACCCGCTGATGTGAGGACACTAATATTTCCCGCTTTGTAGGCTCGTTGTAGTATCAGGAAAGTGTATGTGTGAACACTGCTGGATCTTTTTTGCTAACCCTCTCCCTCCAGTTCATCAGCAGTGGGGGACCTCTGGAAGGTTTCTGGAGCAGATGGGACACCCGAGGCCTATGCACATGCTTCTAAAGGAAAATGCTTCTTGCTTGTATTAAGTGCAGGTGGGAGCGAGTGATGCTAGTGAGGCAGATTTGGCGGTAGGTGATGGAGGTTATGCCTGTTGGCTCTGTCTTCTCAATGAAGTGTGAAACAGATCCTGGGCTGACAGGGAGTGTGGAGGAGGGGCCGTGGGCGGTTTGGGAAGGATGGAGAAGGAATGAATTAGTTGTAGAAGGCAAGGGGAAAATAAGAGAAACCTAGTAAGCTCGCTGAGCAATATCAAGTGCCAATTTGAGTCTTGAGATCATGAATTTAAAGTGAAAACAGAGACTCGATTGTGTGAATTTCTTCCAACATCGCGCAGCCCAGGTGCCAGCAGGGAGAAGGCAGGGAGCTGCTTTCTAATCGATTGTCCTCGTTTGCAGGGAAGTGTGCCCACTGCGCTCTGAAGTCTGGTTTTATACACGACGATGGTGCCAACTTTTTTATAACACATTATGTTAATGATGAAAGGAAATATATTGGAGTTCTCACCTCGTTGCGGCTTCATTTTCCTTTTCTTGTCCCTTTCCCTTGAGACAACATGTGTAAATTACCAGTTTATGGTAATTTAATTTGTGGAATGCTTTGGACAAAGAGCCCATTTTCTCAGTTTGCATGGCTCTGGGTACTATAGTTCGTTTTCATTAATCTACTGGGGTCTTAATCTCTGTCAAAGCCATATAAGCCTAAGATAGTAATGAAACTGATGCTTCCAAAGCACCTGCTATGGGCCAGGCACTGTTCTAAGCAATTCATATGTATGAATTTGGTCATTTCTCACCGCAATCCTATTTTCCAGCCTGGGCACAGAGAGCTCAAGTAACCTTCACGAGATCACCCAGTGAGTAAGGACAAGAGCTAGAATCCAGTCTGGGCAGCCTTCTTGCTCTAGAGTCCGTGCTCGGTACCTCTGTGCTTCTCTAGTGTACCCTTGACAGCACGCTAAAACGGCTTTCTGAAATATTAACTTTCTGAGAAAAGTTTTAATAGGTCTCATCTAGCCCTAACTGTGCCATCTCCTCCTTTTTTCTCTTAGTCTTTGTTTATCTTTCTCTTCCCCACATCACCAAGGATGATGACAACCAGCAGTGTCATCCAGCAGGCTGACATACTGTACTTATGCAGGGCCGACCCTGCATTAGCAAAGGGGAGACAAAGATGATGAGAACACTCTCCCTGTACCCCAGAACTCACAGTCTAGCTGGGGGTCAGGATGAATCAACAGGCAAAGCACAGCAAAAGGTACAGGGGGACCCCCCCCCCCAGGCACAAGGCCTTCTGAAAAACGAGCTACAAGAAGAAAAAGAATCGGTTGATGATGCTGAATTTATTTCAGCCTCTGTGGGAGTCTTTTTAGTCCCTGAGCTGATGCCAACTCATCTGGCCGTGTTGAAGAAACACTGTGGCAACAAGATGCCAAGGACTCTAGACGGTGAGCTTTTGCATTTCCCGAAACTGGGAGTGTGGGATGCCGGGAACCAGAGCGATGCTCTGAGGTCATTGTTAGCAATTTTAATTTGTCTCTTTGTCCAAATGGGACGTGGCCAGACTTTTACAAATAAACCAGACGGGTCATGTTGTGGACGTGTTTTTCCAATGTGACAGAGGCTGCACAGGAAGATGACAGGTTCTGGAGCCCCTCACGCCTTGGGTCCAATCTGCACCCAGCCGTTTACTGGCTGAGCAGCCTTGAAGAAGACATTTAAACTTTACAAATTGTAGTTTCCTAATATATGAAGTGGAGAGAGTCATACTGTCCTCGTAGGAGTGTAGTAAGAATTAGCAATGAGTTTGTAAAGTTCTCAGTATAACAGGAATCTAATCAACCAGAGCCATCGTGAATTATCATACAGAGTTTTAAGTATGACAAAACTCTATGGCAAAACTTTCTTAAATATATCCTCCATTGTCAGAGCAGTCATCTACCCTTCCTAGTGCTGCCATCTCACACTGGAAATATTCACAAAGGGTAAAAATTTTGTGAATTTTGTGACAACAACACAGTTATCATAAAAGGCAACTTACATGTAATTGTACATAAGAACTTAAGCCAGAATTCTTTCCCTCTACCAGGAGCTTTAGTGTTTTCTGTATTCTTTTCTGTAAATAAATTCTGACTTACCACTAGGGGATGGGGGGGGAATAATGTAATGAAGAATAATAAAATACATGTTAAAAAAAAAAGAACTTAAGACAGGCATGATGGGTCATGTCTGTTAACACAGCACTTTGGGAGGCTGATTACATGACTACATGATCAATTTAACTTGTGTCAGGCTTTCTGTTATTCTTTATAGGTATAATTATAGTTATCAGTATTCCTATTAACAAGGTGGTGAGAAGTGGTTTTGCATACATTTAAATGTCACAGCTACTCTGGGAGCTTGGGAGGAGCTTTACTCATATTTTAAAGATCAAGAAACAGAGCTCAGAGAAGTCACATCACTTATTCAAGGTCACATGGCCAGTGCGTATCAGAGGCGGCCTGGCCCAGGTCCTGTGCTTTGTCCCCTAGCTTGTACAGCCTCCTGAAACAGTTATGGTCATAGCTATTTTACAGATGAAGAGTGGCAAACCCAGAGTAATTCTAGAGGTCATAGAGGAGTCCCAGTTTTCCTGATTTTAATCCAGTTTCCCTTCCTTTTCCTTGAGCCCCCTGGAGACAGACAATAGAGCAGAATGGTTGAGAACACAGCTAGTTAGTTTTCTTACTGTCAGAGAATGGATGTTAAAAAGATGAAAAGGGAAAAACTAGGATGAACTCTGCGGTATTAGACTGGAATTGATGGTATCAGAATGAATGTTATACACACACAGAGATATAGAAATGAATGTGCGTGTGTATATTTATAAATCTCTCTCTCTTTACTTAACACATACAGAGAGTTCCTAATTCTTTCCACGAAAAAGGCCTGTCTTCAGGCATCACTGAGCATACTTAGTACCATATCTTGGTTTCTAAATACAAATTCTTCATGTAAAAACCCAGGGAACTTTGGAGAAGTGGTTGATTCCAGGGCTAGAACAAGGAAGGTATGAAATAAGCCTGAAACATCTTAATGGGCCAATCTGCAAAAAACGCACTCTAAAATGATGAGAACGTGTCAGGAACTGAGCAGACAGGTTGAACGGACTCCCAGTAGCCAAACTGACAACACTTTCAACATCAAAATAAGAATGGTGGTAGCAAATTATAATCCATGGAATAAAGTAGAAAACTATGAGTCCATGCTATTATAAATGAAGAAACAAAAGATTTGAAACCTGATTAGGCCTGAGGTATTTATATAGCTTCAAAGTAACTTCCCATAAAATAATCATTAATCAATAATCATTAATTAAAAAGAGCAACTTCACAGTGAAGAGACATGGTTGACACCATCTTTATTAAGTGATCAAGTGAAGGTCACCAGTAATGGGATGTGTCCAGATTTGTGTGCCACCTGTTAGCATGCAATGAGAACTCTGGGCACCGCTTCTGTATTATTCCTGCTAAAGATGCAAAATCTGAGTCTGATCAGGAGGAAACACCAGACATACTCCAAATGAGGGACTATTCAAAATATCTGGCCTACAGTCTTCAAAATGTTCAAGGTCATGAAAGTTAATGAAAAATTTAGGAACTATTTCAGATTAAAGACAACCCAAGAGATACACAAGGGAATGTAACAGGTGATTCTGACCTGCAGTCTTTTAACTGAAAGGGCATTAGTGGGTAAACTTGTAAAACTCGAATGATTTTGGTGGTTGTGGTTAGGTAAGAGAATTCTGGTTTGTGCAAATATCAGGTGAGTGACTTCCTCTCAAATGAGTCAGGGGAAAAAAGGACTTCGTGTTGTATTTGCAACTTTTTACCATTTGATATTTTTTGAGATAAAATGATCTTCCCCAACAACAAAAATCTCAAAACAAAAAACAAGAAAGAACACAAATACTGCATGGGGGAGTTGGGGCCAGTGAAGTGGTTAACAACACTGGCCCTGATTTTTGTTTGCCTGTCCAGCTTTGCCACTTGCTAGCTATATGCCTTACTAGGGATAATAAAGGTCTAGGGGTCCTTGAAGATTTAAATAAATTAGCAATCACAAGTTCTATATATAACCAGCGCTGAATTCTGTCTGTTGCTTTTATTATAGGGAGGCCACAACATGATTCTACGTGGTCCATGTTCCCCCACAGGACATATGCCAGGAAGAAAAGTTTGGTGTAACCCTTCTGACTTGCTCAGAAAAAGATACTTTAGCTAAAAACATTTGCTACATGGTTAATCCTATTATTCAGATAGATGTTTGTAGATTTCATAGATGACAAAATCTTACAATCTTTAGATATGCATTTAGTTTTGATGTGGGGAACAATAAGGCTTAGCATTTTTTTTTTTTTTTTGGCCTAAATGTAATTATTGTAACAGGTCAAAATACTGTGTTAGAAATAACCCAGCCATTAGGATAAAGAAAAAGTGAGTATGATATTGACAAGGCAGTTTAAAAATATAAATGTATGATCTATTACAAAGGATTAAAATGTAGCTGTGACCAAGAGTAGCTAATTCAACTAAAAATGGAAGTTTTAAAATAGCAATAAAACAATGTACTGGTTGGAAGGGAAAAATAAACAGCATTTTGGTATTGGTTCTTTAAATTTATTCTCTTTCTGCTCTTCGGATACTTACTATCAAGCTGCAATAATGAAATATGAGGAGTTTTTTGAGGATGGGGAATGAGGCTAACATTTTGCAAGTCATCTTTCAATGGGGACTTTTTTGGTCCATCTCTACTAATTTAAAGAACCCTGAGTTCTTTTCCTGTTCACTTCAGTTAACATGAGGGCAGCTGGCCTCTGACAAAGCCTCTTTGCTTTCTTTTATTTGACAGTTTTTTTTTCTTTTTTTATTGCTTGGGATTCTTTCAGGGAACAAAAATTAGTTTACACTGATAGCAGATGTTAGGTAAAGTCCCTCTTGTAATTGTGTCCCACCCCCAAGAGGTGTGCCATATACCATAACCCCCAACCCCCTCCCTCTTCTTCTCTCCCCACCTCCCTCATTCCCCTGAACCTCACCTTGAATTGATTTGAGTTTTTCTCTTATGAGGGTATGTATTAGATCTACCCTGAAGATATGATTTTATCATAAGGACATTTGCACCAGATTATTATTTTAGAAGGTTTACAATGATTGTTGCTAACATGACAAAATACGCTCCACCCACCCCATAGATAAAGGTAGAAAACTCCAGCTAGAGCTGAACTATGACCTTTACTAGAGACATATCCAGTCCCCACTTCCAAACTATGAATATGCCCCATTCCAAAGTACAAGAGACACAATGACTTTTTTTTTTCTCTCAAAAGACAGAGAATTCCTGTTGCACCTTCAAGATTCCATTTGTATCCATGACATAATGGTGTCAGCTCTTTGAAGAAAGAACAGGCAGCCACTGGTATTATATTGTTAAGTGCCCAAGAATCAATTACGTCCTTGCTGAGACAAGAGGCAATTTTCCCATTTAAACTTCACAGATGTGCGGACTGGCAAATTATTGTTGGGTTGTTGCTTCTTTTATTATAATTAACAATTAAAAAAAACCCATGTTATAATGTAATTAGCTGTTTACTAGTTCTCATTGGCACGGGTTGAGGCAGAGACTACTTTCAAGGATACGAATTCCTAAAAAGTGTTTTAATCAACCCTTTTATATTCAGTCACTTGTGTGAAACCATTTTGGTCCCTTGCAATTAAGCCACTGGAAGTGTTTGGGCTGATCTGGGTTTATAAGAAGCATATTATGGACATCTATCAGTTTCTTTGCTTCAAAGACACATCTTAGAGTTCATTGATTCTCCATTTCTGGGAAATGTAGTAGCAATTTTCTGCCTTTTTCCTTTCCTTTTGTTCCTACTCATTCCTACATAATTTTGTTTCAATGTAGGCTCATATTCTTAATATTTTTGAAATACATGCATGCAGGAAGTATGAAAGAGAAACTTTTTGTTCAGGGCCAAGCAGGCACTTGTACACACCAATGCCATGATGGGAAAAAACACTAGAAATGAGAATTATTAAGGGTAATAGTGGACGACTATTCATAATGATAAGACTTGACACAAGGAAGTACCTATAGCATTTCAGGCATTGTTTTAAGTACTATATATGCGGTTCACATATTAATTCACTTAATCCTCACAAGAACCCTCTGAGGTAGTTTCTATTCTAATCCCCAGTTTCTAATAGAGAAGAGGGAGCCACTCAGAGGCTATGTAATTAGGGCCATGGCTATGGAACTTGTAAGGGGCAGAGCTGGGATGAATCAGGTGGCTGGCCCCAGCGCCCACCCTTCCAGCCACCAAAGTCTACTAGCACTCACAAAGCATGTGGTGACTATGAAAGAAAGGCCTAATTTTTGTTTTTTTAAAAGCCATCTATGAAAATAAGTAAAGGAAGTTAGAAAAGCAACTTCTATGTATGCTGAGTCACCATCAGCACTGCTAGGATTCCTGAGGAAGGTTCCACTTACTTCCTCTGTGCCAGGCTAAAGCATGACATGGGTTAAATGTCAAGACTATACCCATGGAAACGATGCCAAAACTTATGCTGTGTAACATGTCCATGCACATAATAGATTGCAGATTACTGAAGTCACTCACATAGCCTCACATGGCCTCAGACTCTAAATGTAAAAAATGGCACCACTGTATTTTGGCACATAATTAAAACTATATGGATACAGGTATTTAAGCTATCTTTTAGAAATTTTAAAACCATTCTGGAATTTTTTCCCTGCTACATCAGGGCATCTCATACAGAGGGATAAATGATCTCTAATAATCATCAAATAGCCTACTTCTTACTTGTATCCTTTCATAAGATAGCACTTGAGGAAATGTACAGTCAAAGGCTTTGAACAAGGACAAACGTTATGTGATTTTTAAAAAAGGGTAGGATGAGGGGCATATTGGAAATAATGGTTTTAGAAAACTTAGAAGTGAACATTGGTACCACAGCTGAGCCTTGAATTTCATTCTGAAAGGGCACGAGGCAACTGTGAGACATCAGTAAATTGTGTCTTAGTTCCTGCTATTTCATCTTTTATCCTTGCTTCCCGCCTGGCTGCCGGCACTGAATGCTGATATTCTCTCAGACATGTCTCCTAGGACTGCTTCCTGTGCCTTCCCCTTGAGTTTCTTATTTGGCTGTCAGCTCAAGTCTTAGAAGGATCAACTCGATATCTGCTCAAGAAACTACTCCTTCCCACATGCAAAGGAATGAAACCAGACCCCTATTTCTTGCCATATAAATAAGCAACTCTAAATGAATTAGAGACTTAACTTTGAGATCTGAAACTATGAAACTACTAGAAGAAAACGTAAGGAATGTACTTCATGAAATTGGACTGAACAAGGGTTTTTGAATAAAAATTCAAAAGCAACAAAGGCAAAAATAAGTGAATGGGATTGTGTCAAATCCAAAACTTCTGCACAGCAAAGGAAACAAAGTAAAGAGACAAGCTGCAGATGGGAGAAAGTATTTGCAAACTACAAACTATGAATCTGGCAAGGGATTAATATCCAGAATACACGAAGTACTAAAACAACTCAATAGCAAAAAAAAAAAAAGAAAGAAATGTAGAAAAAGACCTAAATAGATGCTTTTCAAAAGAAGACATATAAATAGGCAATGGATATGAAATAATGCTCAATGTTACTAATTATCAGAGAAATGCAAATCAAACCCACAATAAGATATGACGTCACCTCAATTAGAATAGCTGTTATCAAAAACACAAAAAATAACAAGTGCTGGCAAGAATGCAGAGAAATCAATCTAAGTGTCTAGCAACAGTTGGATGGATAAAGAAAATGTGATACACACACACACAATGGAATTCTATCTGGCCATAAAACAGAAGGAAATCCTGCCATTTGTAGCAATGTGGATGAACTTGGAGGACATTATGTTAAGTGAAATAAGCCAGGCACAGAAAGACAAATAGCACTTGATCTCACGCATATGTAGAATCTAAAAAAGTTGATTTCATAAGGTGGAGAGTAGAATAGGGTTATCAGAAGCTAGAAAGGTTGTGAGAGAGAGAAACTGACCAGGAGAGGTTGGCCAGTGGGTACAAGGTTAGAGTTAGAACAGATGCTCTACCACATAGCAGGGTGACTATAGCAAATAACAGTGTGGTGTGAATTTCAACATAGCTAGAAGATTTTGAATGTTGTCACCATGAAGAAAGGTTACATGTTTAAAGTGATAGATGTAGTAATCACACCTATTTGACCATTACATTATGTACACAGGCATTGAACTATCACACTGTGCCCTATAAATACAATAATATCAATTATATATTAAAAAATCTACATCTCCCAAGAGAGCAGAGATAGAGTAGATGAGAACGCATGAAGAACTTGAAAAGGGGTTACAAGCATCTATTTATTGTTATTTAAAGCAGGAATTCCTTTAAAGTAGGAACTGAATCAAGTGGTAACTAAAACAGCTATAGTAGGTTTTGAAGGTATTTGGAAAATGTTTGGGGTAAAGGTCCAACTTGGAACTCCATAACATGACTGTGTGTGAAGCAGGTTTTGCCTTGCAGCAGGAAAAGAAAAGGAGGTAAGAAGGTAGGATAGAAAGAAGGCACAGTCCCTTTGAATGTTTGCAAAGAGAAGAGTGAAGAAAAAAGTCTATCCTTTTTACCCTTTCTATCCACCATTCACCTTTACAAACATATCTCGAGTACCTGCTGTGTGCTGCACTGTGCTGGATTCTAGGAGTACTATGATGAAGGAGACAGGTCCCTAATTGCAGCAAGTCCCTGGCCTAGCAAATGACACCTAGAGGCAGCTTCTCTTCATGGCTGTGCAGACCCAGACACCTGCTTTCAGAGGGAATGAGGCAGGGCTCCAAGAGGAGCTCACACCTGGATGGAGATCACTCCTGCAGAGTGAGAGGCTGAGCATGTGTGGAGTCCTGGTCATTATAAAGTGCAGGATGTGGCCGCTACATCAATGACATTCACAACTAAGCCCCAGCTACTGCCATGAGTCAGACCATGGTTCTGTCCACTTCCCTGTCCGTAGACTGGAAGGACAGGATGAGCCTCAGAGGGCATATCCCTCGGATTTGTTATTTTACTGAAGAGGAAACTGATGCACTGATTCACTGGGCAGTGAGTGGCAGAGGCTGAAACAGCAACCAGATGATCTGATGCCCGGTCCATGCCACACTTAGATTTGAGCCACAGGTGCTCAGCATCTATTAAGACAATGGTTCTCAACCTTCCTAATGCCACGGCCCCTTAACACAGTTCCTGTGGGTTGAGAACCACTGTATGAAGATAATGACATATCTAAAGGGGATCTTCAGTCTTATCACTTATTTACACTTCAAAGCTAATGACTTCATCAGAACCTTTTGGAGAACAGATTTGGAAAGAGAGCGAAGAGGTCTATAGGCAGCTGGGACCAGGGAGAACAGTGAAATCACAATGCTTCTCTCACAACGTGGCCAACTAGCGTGCAGCCATGAGATCCCTCTCCCCACAAGGCGTGTGCCTTCATGCTGCTCATTTGGAGGGACAGGACAGAAACCTCTTCTGACAAAACAGAAGAGAGTGCTGCCGTCTCCAGGAAATCTCGAGTGTTATGTACACTCAGACAAGCTTTCTCCATGGAGGGGCAGATTCCAAGGCTGGCACAGGGCCTGGACTCTACTGTTGAATCAGTGATGTTCAGGGACAGGCAGGAAAGGCACCAGGGGCTCTGTGGAGGGGCGAGGCAGTGACTGCTGATGTGGGCAGTGGGCTCTTCTTGGCAGTGTATTTTTGCTGAGCCTGGCTACAAGGGTGGGAAAGCCCTCTGGGGAAGTATTGTCTTCACCTGCATCAGATGGAGTAAAAACTTGTGACAGCACTGACGGTTGGTCCATACGCCTGGCCCTCCACCCCTTCTTCTGAGCCCTCTTCCAGGTAAGGATGGTCATATAACCGAGTTGGGGCAAACTGACATAGCAAGAAGTCGGCTGGGTCACCATCTAGGAGATTTACTTTTCTTTCTTTCTTTCTTTTTTTTTTATTGTTGAGGATTCATTGAGTGTGCAAAGAACCAGGTTACAGTGATTGCATTTGTTAGGTACAGTCCTTCTTATAATTGTGTCCCACCCCCAGAAGGTGTGTCACACACCATGACCCTCCCACTCCCCTCCCTCCTCCTCTCTGTCTGCTCTCCCCTTCCCCCACCCCCCACTGTGTACTAGGTCAGTAATTGTCCTCATATCAGAATTGAGTACATAGGATTCTTGCTTGTCCATTCTTGTGATGCTTTACTAAGAATAACGTGTTCCACTCTCATCCAGGTTAATACAAAAGATGTGAACGTTCCATCTTTATTAATGGCTGAATAGTATTCCATGGTATCCATATACCACAGCTTGTTAATCTATTCCTGGGTTGGTGGGGATTTAGGCTGTTTCCACACTTTGGTGATTATAAATTGAGCTGCAATGAACAGTCTAGAGTAAGTGTCCTTATGGTAAAAAAATTTTTTTCCTTCTGGGTAGATGCCCAGTAATGAGATTGCAGGATCAAACGGGAGGTCTAGCTTGAGTTCTTCAAGGGTTCTTCATACTTCCTTCCAAAAAGGTTGTAATTGTTTGCAGTCCCACCAGAAGTGGAAAAGTGTTCCCTTCTCTCCATATCCATCCCAAGATCTGCAGTTTTGAGACTTTGTGATGTGGGCCATTCTCACTAGGGTTAGATGGTACTTCAGGGTGGTTTTGGTTTGCATTTCTCTGATAATTTGGGATGATGTACATTTTTTTCATGTTTGTTATACATTCGTGTGTATGTTTCATGTTTGTTATACATTCATCTGTAACCTTTTTTAGAGAGGGTTCTATTCATCTCTTTTGCCCATCGATATAAGGGATTGTGGACTTTTTTCATGTGGATTAATTTGAATTCTCTGTAGATCCTAGTTATCAAACTTTTGTCCAATTCAAAATATGCAAATATCCTTTCCCATTGTGTAGGTTGTCTATTTGCTTTGGTTGTTGTCTTCTTAGCTGTACAGAAGCTTTTCAGTTTATTTAAGTTCCATTTGTTTATTTCTGTTGTTGCAGTTGCCACAGAAGTTTTCTTCATGAAGTCTTTTCCCAGGCCGATATCTTCAAGTGTTTTTTCCATGCTATTTTTGAGGATTTTTATCATTTCATTCCTTATATTTAAGTCCTTTATCCATCTTGAATCAATTTTTGTGAGTGGAGAAAGGTGCGAGTCCAGTTTCAGTCTTTTACATGTAGATATCTAGTTCTCCTAGCACCATTTATTGAATAGGGATTCTTTCCCATCTCTTTCAAATATGTTCTTGTTTGGCTTATCAAAGATTAGGTGGCTATAAGATGTTAGTTTCATCTCCTGGTTTTCTATTCTGTTTCATATACTTATGTCTCTATTTTTATGCCAATACCATGCTGTTCTGATCACTAGGGACTTGTATCACAGCCTAAAGTCTAGTAGGCTGATGCCCTTGACTTCATTTTAATTACTAAGAACTGCCTTAGCTACGTTTTATTTTTTTCTGGTTCCATCCAAAGTGAAGAATTATTTTATTCAAGTCTTGAAAGTACAATGTTGATATTTTAATAGGGATGGTAATGAATCTGTAATTGCTTTGGGAAGTATTGACATTTTAACAATGTTGATTCTTCCCAGCCATGAGCATGGTATGTTCTTCCATTTGTTAATATCTTCTGCTATTTCTTTTCTCAAGGTTTCATAATTTTCTTTGTTGAGGTCTTTAACCACTTTTCTTAGATATACTTCTGATATTTCATTTTCTTTGAAGCTATTGTGAAGGGGATTGTGTCCTTAATTAACTTCTCATTTTGGCTACTATTGGCATCTACGGGAGATTTACTTTTCTGATTATAGAAAAGGGGGAGACAGATTCACCCGGCATACATTCACCCTCTTTCCTAGAGCATAGATATGCAGCAATGATCTTAGGGCCAGGACAAGTCATTACTCTAATCACTGATTTTCTACACTAGTTCCAGACTGCTTCCTCCAGGTTTCTCAAAACATGAGACAAATAAGATCCCATTCATTTAAGCTGTATAGTTAGGTATTTATAACAAGCCATAGTGCTGGGACTCAAGCTATTTTACAATCTAATGCCCCCAAATCTTTCTGGTCTAACCTCCTGCCTCTCGTCTCACCCCCTCCCTTCTCCCAGCCCCTCTTCTTTAATTCCCAAGTCACAGTGCTGGGAAACCCTCCCTGGAAGATGTAGTTGCGCACCTGCTTTGGGCTCCAGCACAAAGAACCGCAGACTATTTGTTGATTTCCATGGATTCCTGCAGTCGCCTCCTAGTTTGACTCCCAGAAACACCTTCTCCTTTCTCCAGAATATAGTGTATTCTCAACACGGCAGAGGAGTTTCTTTAAAACACCAGTCAGATCACATCCCTCTTTCTTGCAAAGCCCTCTGGTGGCTCCCTGTTTTTCTCAGTGTAAAAGGCTCAGTCCTGACACTGTCCTGTAAGACCCTGTGTGATCTTCCCCCCTTACTTCTCTAAACTCAGCTCTTACTTCTGTCCTACTTGCTAACTTGCCAGCCACACGGGCACACCTGACATTCCTCCAGTGCGCCATGTACAAGCTCACCTCGCATTGTCTACATAAGCTACTCCCTCTGCAAAAATGCTCTTCCTCCTTCCCCTCCAAGACTTTTCTCAGAGACACCTTCTCACCGAGGCCCACCTGAACTGCTTTAATTCAAACTACAGCCCCATCCCCTCCCTGTACCCAACTCTCCACTCCCTCTTCTTCTGCTCTGTTCTTTCTACACCACTTATCACCTAATATGAGATTTACCCATTTATGATGCTACTTTCTTATGGTTTATTTCTTCTTGCTGGGATGAAAACCTGCTGGGTGCAGGCACTTTTGTTAGCTGATCTATTTCAAGTGCCTAGAACAGTGCTCAGCACATAGATGCTTGTCAAGTGTGTAAATGATCAGCTCATGTAAGATGCTGAGGCACTGAGTTTCTACGAGGTGCTAATGCTTTCAGTTGGAGGGGATGGAGTGGACCAGGCCCTGGAAAGACCAGGTCTGCAGTCTAGTCAGTTGTTAATCTATCCCCATTATCCTAACTAAACTAGTGTCATTGATAGGCACAAGGGTATTATCAAACATAGGAAAATAAGGAAATACTGCTTTCTGAAGGACTATTTTAATTCCAATCACATTCCTATTTCATGTAGAAAAAGGAAAACAGATGGTTCTAGGTTTTAGAGAACTTCAAAAAGAAAGATGTTGTTACAACAAGCAGGCAGCCCTGCAATCAGTATTTGAAGGGCTCTCCTCCCACCTAGAAGGGTGCCAGCTGGCTGACCTTGCTCACATTCAATCCCAAATGAAGGCCCTTCTCCCCCTAGACCTCAGGGTATGCTCTCATAGACCAATAGCACCAAGCAGCCCAGGTGAAAGGTTAATCTGAACAGTGGGAAAACTTACCTTTTTATGCCACTCAACCTGCACATGATCATAGGACTCAATCTTGCTAAGTTTGCTAACTTTTTGGAACAGTGGACAGTTCATATAATAATTGAAATCAGAAGGATTTCTGTGCTTTCCTCACTTGTGCCAGTCAAGAGTACTCCTTGACTTTCTCACTTTGGTTTTTATTTTTAAGATCCATCACTTGGTTCTTTCATGGGGGACAGGTACACAAACAACTTGGAAATTTACTCACTTTGATTCAACAACGTTGTGCCTAAATAATTTTTATTGTGTGTTTTGACTCTGCTCATCTCTTTGATGGAAAAGTACTTTATAACCGATAAGCATTTCAGCAGATCAAGGAGATTCATTACCCTGGCAGTTTTTCATTTTCAGATAGAAATGAATAGAAATTATCCAATTTCTCTTTTTATAATAATGTCCAATACATTTAGTGTTCAATTTCACACCACCCCTTGATTTATAGCATTTGCCAGATTAATCAAGATCTGCTGACACTATAAAAAGTTGGGTGTCTCTTTACCCTTTAAGCCCCACGAGGCAGGCACAAGGCATACACGTGTTTGACTTGAGAATGTGCTTCAGAAAGCAATTAATTTATATTCTATTTACTTGTGTTTCCATCTTGTCCTACCCTGCTCTGCATCTTGAAGAAATATGCAAATTCTTGACAGCAGGAGTCTCTCAGGATATTTTATTAAAACCAACTGGAAAGTAACACAAGGAGGAGGTCTGTATCACATTGCTGGCTTTGAGGTGCACTGGTCTAGTTTCTCATGTCTGTGCACACCAAGTTTTCACTAAGGATGTTCTCCCATTTCTTGTCTACCTCACTGGGGGGCAATGTGCTGTAGGTGGGCTTTGGGTCAGGTTCTCCTGGCTCCGCCACTTAAGAACATCTAAGTTTGAGAGTAACTTCACCTCTCCAGGTCTGTTTTTTGTCTTTAAGATGATCACAGTAATAAGATGAAAAATGAAGAATATGGCTCCTCGTACCACGTAAATGATCCCCCGACACCCCCCCGCACACCTAATTTAATCAGTGTTTCAAGCTCACTTCATGTCCCAGCATTTTTCTCAAGGTGGCTTTTATTATGAACTAAAGTATATGATGCTATGTGGACATGCAGTTGTCTCTGCAAATATATTGAAAGTCATGTGACAGCAAAGACTAAGGTGTTAAATTGCTTCTTGGTTTCCTATAGAACGTAACCGCTTCATAGATTTTTAGTGACAGATAACTTAAGAAAGAGGCAGAAAGGAAAAAGAAAAGCCTCACAAGCTATTTCTTGCTTCTTTGGAAACCTTCTGTTTAGATTTCATTATTGCTGGCACCTCTTGCAGCTCCTCTGAGCTGAGGAAGTCCTCATGGAAGAACATCCCGTAATTTTCCTTTCCAGCTTCTGTGTTGGGCTGTAATTTTCCTTTCCAGTGTTATATTGCAACTACTAACCATCTTAGCCTATTTGTGCCTGCCCCCTCCAATCTGAAGGCATGGGTTGAAAGCAAAAATCCACTCCTAATTTTTCCAGAATTGGCTGATGCTGAAACACCCATTGTACCCTCCCCTGCCCATCCCGTGGAGGGGTTTGTATCTTATCTCAGCTGGATTCAGTTCCATAAATTTACATTGCTCCCCACCCTAATCCATGCAAATCTTTGCTGCAGGGTCAGTTTGACTCAGGTGTAGCTCCTGTCACGTCAATGCCCCTGACTGCAGAATTTAATCCCCCAGCCTGGTCCCCGAGATCCCCCATGACCGCCTCCCTACACGCAGCTCTCGGAGCCTAGAAGCCTCCATCTCTTTACGCCCTCTGCACATCGCCCTAACTAAGTTCCTGTGGCCCATCCCACCAGCCCCTCTGACTGCTCCTCCCCGGCTGCCCAAACTGCCCTTCAGCAGCCCTGGCCTTATTTTCTGTCAGGTAGGGTTCCTGTGCCCCTGATCATCAAGCTTTCCCATCCTTCTGCTGGGACCTCATCAAACTCCTTTAAAAATATTTATCCCTCTCAATCATGAATATATTATCAAAACCCATATTTTTGGAGGAATATATTATCAAAACCCATATTTTTGGAGGCTTTTTCCTCTTCATGACTATTTTGTAAACATCTTGGGGACAGAACTCATGATAGGTTTTTGATTTTTGAAGTTTTCTTCTGTCCATGATGAACCCAGTGCACCTGATTCTGAGTGGAGGCAAGGCACTAGGAGATGCATTTTGACTCCAATGGCTTCATGTGTTCTTGGTGAAGAAGGTAACGAAGTCAAAGTTTTAAAGAAGGCGTTTCACAACCTTTTAAAAAAAGTAATAACAACTTATTTCTCTACTGTTTCTAGAAATATGTAGTTTATATAGTTCCATTTTCAGATGTAATTGTATAGAAAATCATACTATTAAAAATATTGCACAATAATTACAAAAAATTGGGGCAATGCAGAAAAGTTGGAGCAAGTGAAAATGTCTTCGCCTTGAGTCTAACACATGACCTGACCCATTAGACTGTCAATGAATTATCTTGAAGAGATGAGTCAATGAAATCAAGCTTTTTAGGAGCTATGGGATTTGGGAAGGAGAGGAGTGTAACTCAACGCAGTGGCAAGATTTGAGGGGTGACAGAAAGGCCCACTGAGATCTCTCCCTGAGACCGCAGTTTGAATGCCCCTCGGTCTGAAATGGCATGTGAGGACCCTCCAGTCACGTCAGGCTCAGTCAACCCACTGACATACCTGGGGAGCTCACACCATTACACACAAAACTGAATTGCTCAGCTCCCTGCAGGGACAGGCTAGGGCCACAGGAAGGACCACAGGCCGGTGCAGGAAGGGAAATCACAAGCACTGACAACAATCTTTAAGATGACTGCGCCAGCTTTTTCTGTGTCTTTAACTAACCAGCCCCTAGGCCTAACCCACATTTCTCCTTGTCCTCCCTCCTCTCCAGGATAGGCCTTCCCTCTTTTCCTTAGTCTCTCTGCCCTTCTGTGCTCTGCTTCTCTTGCCAATCATCCCCCACTGTACCTGTTCAGACGCTGGGACCAGGAGTCCACTGGCACAAGAAGAAGTGGGTTCCTGACTGCACAAGGTTCCCAGGCAGCCTTGCGGTGACAGCCCTGGGCAATAGGCAGGGGTCCAGTCCTGCTGGTAGGGTCAGCATGTGGCCCTCTTCCCAGGGGAGCCCCCTCTCCCTCCCCAGTGGGTTAATGAGCCAGGCTGTCCCTGAGGAAATTTATTATGAGAGCTCTCGGAATTAGTAAGAGGCCCTGTTGCCATCACTGCTTACAAAACATGTTGAGGCCTTCAGCTGGAAAATGCTGTCATTGCAAAAGAGCTTTAGCCAGATCTTGGTTAGTCCATCAAGGACTGATAGGTGAGTTACTGTTCTGTTCCGATGAGCCCTGCCGGTTTGCTCTGAGATTCGTCGTGACTAGGGGCTGAGTCCTCTCTCTCACTTCTTGGCTGTGCAGATAGAAGAGGAAACAGTGCGACCGCGGCTGCCCTGGTTCTTGGTGTAATCCATCAAAATAAAACATTTCCTCTTCATGGACTGTAATTTGTGGCTAATTAGTGTAAATGCCTTCTGGCTGGCCAGCTCCAATCTGGAGGTCAGCTGGTGTGTTTCCTAACAGACCCACAGGAGGCAAGACAAAAGCTCATCACAGGGGAAGGAGCGTCCTCCGTCGGGAGGAGCTGGCCGCGTCTGTGTCAGCACTGCCCTCCATCTGAGTGGGGACGGCCTGAAGCCTGCATGTCCTTTATGAGTCCACTCCAAAGTCACTTCCTTCTCAAGGTCTGTCCTCATTGCTTGGATGATGTGTAACTGACCATGGATCGAGCAGATTTCCCTGTTGCAGCTCACAGCTCCGTGCACCATTCAGGTGGAGCTCTCATTAGATTATCATCTTGTGTTTGTTTCTCTCTGTGAAGAGTTCATTCAGCCTGCTTCCCCCTTTACTTCCTCGGTTCCCCACATTGTCCCAGCATGGCAGCTTCCACATAGAAGATCCTTGGTAAACTTTGAATGACTGAAGCACAGACCTTTGGCACTGGAAATGACACTAAAGTCCACAGAAGAGACACAATTTGTACAAAGACACAAAAGTGTTCCCATGCAAATTGTGTTTTCTGGATTCTCAGTCTCCCATATTCCTTCCTCTCTTTACTGGTAAGCCCCCTCCCCTCAGAAGGAAAGTTGCAAACAGAGCTACCCCTAGTCCATAGCCAGACAGGTTCAAACTCCATGACTGTAATCAGCGGACGCAGGGTGGCTGGGGCAGGGGATGCCCAGCAAGGGTCCTTCACATGCAGGTGTTTCAGACTCTTAATGTGTCCTGCTTCCTTTGAGGCACCCAGATACTGAACTGTACTAAGGATCTAAGACTTTAACCTAGAAAACAGCTGATATGTACTAGAAGAACATTTGAGGCCTGAGGCCACTCGACAGGCAGGAAAGTAGGTCAAGTTAAATTCTATACGCACGGGGAGCTTTATGGTTAAATGATAGGAAACATGTTACCATACCACCATTAGGGTCTTGGGGAAAGAGTGATTCCCCACCCCCCTCGCTGAACTTGGGGTAGACACAATTAAAGGACCTTACTTACCAGAAATATCAGGGAAGAAAAATAGCTGTTAAGAGTGTTCATGAAATAATTTCAATCAAGAGCAAGGCTATAAACATAACAGCATGACTAGTACAGAAAGACATAAAGCACCGAGAGCACCAGGAAACACACTGTCTGTAAGTTAAATGGCTGGGCTCTCTCTTATGGTCACTAGGAATTATAGAGGGGAGTTGTTAGCTTGGCATTTCCTTTCTCGATAGTAAATCAATGGATCCTTCATTTTTACTAAATTGTTTTCCTGTCCTCCAGGGAAAATATGACACAAGCATAATGCAGATGTGGAAAGAAAAGGCCAGGCTGGGACAAAACATTTAATTAAATTCCCTTTTATAAAACAACCTTCCTTCAGCTTGACAAATGGATGAAGCAAAATGTGCTTATACAGGCAAAACAATTAACTGGGTCCGTAACAGTTTATAACTAGCATGGATCAATCGTGGGTGGTAATTCATCCTATTGCCTGTCATGTGTGCTGGGGCGGGGCTCAGATGGTGGCTTCAGGACTTCACTACCTTTGCAGAGCAGCAGTGGTCTGCGTGGGAGCTGGCAGTGCCTGAGGTTCTGTGTTGAAGAAGCAGGGTGGCGACAGGTTCCACAAGCATAGCCTGTGTATGTGTGTGTGTCTATGTGTGCAGATGGTGTGGTGGGAGCTGGAGGAGGGGGTGGGGGCAGCCCTCTCCAACTTTCAGCCTGAGATATCTAGGTGCATTGTTCCTAAACCCATGCCTGAGGTTAGCAATCACCCAGGGAACCTTGTAAAAACACAGATCCCTGCTCCCACCCCAGACAGTGGAATCAGAGTCTCCCAGGGCAGACTCAGACATACTGTCGTGCAAAGCTCTCAGCCTGGAACGGCCTGCAGGGTTTGGGGCCTGCTGGTCCACCCAGCACCTGCTTTCGTAGCTAAGAAAACCAACCACTTTGGGGATTAGTGAAGCCACATGGTTCTCAAGCAGGAAGTGGACCCTGGTCCCCAGCAGCTGGCCCAGAGCACCATAGCCCGTCATGGTCCCCCCAGAGCCACACCCGACCAACTCCAGGAACGTCAGGCCTGAGAGGATGCAGAATCTCACTTGATGAAGGCCGTGACTGCACTTAGGCTCCTGGGTGTGAGAGCCCAGGGCTTTGGCTACAATAAGAGGCTGTTTCCTCTGCCCTTACTGGGGTCCATTCATTAGTTGATTCTGTCATTTACCCACATCTTTAACTTGTTCCACAACAAACTTGTCCACCTTGTGCTATGCCCGGCTGCAGGGGTGGGGTCATAAAGATGAATGTCCGTACCCCGGAGAATCGGGCAGCCTACCAGGAATGACAGCCACGATGACAACAACCACAGGCACTTGCGCCATTCCGCGCCTATCCCACGGATTGGCTCTGGGGACCCCCCACAGCGACCATGTGCAGTGGGTGCTATTGCCCTTACTTTGAAGACAATGAAGGAGAGGCACAGAGAGGGGAAGTCACCTGCCTCAAGTTCCACGGCTAAGCAGGAGAAGAACCTGGTCGTTAGACCTCTGTGCCCATCTTCTCTGCCGGAGCGTGCTGTCCCCACTCACCTCGCTGTACTCTCAGTCTACGGGGTACAGCAGCCAGGGCTCAGTCCTCAGTGGGGTCAGGAAAGGCTCGTGGAGGAGCAGTCGCCACACTGAGCACCGGTCGAAGGTGGGTAAGAGGGAGAAGTGGGACAAGAAGAGCGTCCCGAGCCCTGAGGGCTTTGGGAGCCAAGGCCTGGTGGCGCTCCCTGTGGGTCGCCTGTCACGCCTGGCTCGTGGAGTCATGGAGCTTTCACACACGTGTGAGTGTCCCCTAGCCAGGGCCATGTGGCTCTTTGGACCACATCATTCTCCTCTGTATCCCCCGCTCACCCATTGTCCTGGGCAACTGCTGAACACCAGCTGATGAAAAGGGGGTGAGGCCGAGGACACAGGGACCCCGCTCCGAGAGGAGGCGGCTGGCCGGTGTGTTCAGGGCTCTGGTAGGTGGGAGGAGGCGCTGCGGGCCAGGGGCAGCCGCGAGGACAAAGCAGAAGCCAGTGGCGGGGGGCTCCTGAAGCTCTGGCACCAACCTCTGGACTTAAAAGTCCTCCGCAGCTCTGTGGCATCAGGGGTTCAGACAGCCAAATTCAGCCCCCCTGACAGTACGGGGTTTCCAGAGCAGCAGAATTAGCCAACGCGTGCTTCCCTGTCTTCACGCACACTCACCCTGCATTGGAACTGCCGCCAACAGAGAGAGCGCGACAGTCAAGGTGGAGCAAACGTGCCGAAAGCGCACCGAGCATGCGCTGACGGCAGCTCAGATGTACTTGACTTTGGTTTTGGCACTTTCCTCTGCAGGAGAGACCTACCTACGGAATTTATAAGCACTGAAAACACAGCAATTTCACAATGTTTCCTGTAGGAGATCATGCAGTCCTTTAGGGCATTCTAATAGCATCTTCAATCATACTATGTGAAGCTTTTTTGAATTCTGTGAGGCTTCCCTTTTGTTCGTCATTGGCAGAGTGGGGGGACACACCCCATTGGGTAAATGAAGCTGTATCTGAAATGAGCCGTAGCAACCTGTAGGAGTTAGCCCAGGGCCTCAGGAAACCTTTGCTTCCCAATGTAGAGTCTTGACTGAACATAACAACACTCCTTTGATGTGAAATTCCAGAATGCTAACAGCTTTGTGGTAGAAAACCACTTGAACAGCGCACCCCCCAAAGGAGCTTTGTTGATACAACTGAAGCTGTTTAAATATGTTCACATAAAAGAGGCTTTAAAGTAAGCCTAGCATAACTTCTGGGGGTTGTTATTCTACAGAGCTTGGTCTAGAACTATAGATTTAAAGATGCTGTTCTTAAGGAATTCTATTTAAATACTAAAGGCCAGCTCCATGCCTGACGCTGGTTTATTTTGTGCTATACCCAGACAGGCTTGCTTCTCTCCAGCATCTTCCTGTGCTGAAATGTTTTCTTCATCTATTTTTCTCTTTATCTTCCTTCTTTCCCTCTCTTCCTTCTTGTTCACCCACCCTCAGTCTTATTTTCTCAGGGCCCTACTTTTTGTTTGCCCAGGTGGCAAACGGTGACGGGTAATCTTATCAGGATTGGTGAACGAATGGGATGAGCTAGGATTCCTCTCAGCTTCTTTCCCAGTGCCTTCCTCTGCTTTGTACTAGAAAGTCTGTTTAAATGGATACTCTCTGGAGATCTAAAGGGTGTTTCAGGCCACATGAAAAGGGTGTGGAGCGATGCAGGAAGGGTGGACATGGATCCTCGCAGAAAACCCGGAAGAACACTGTCAGCACCAGACTATCCTTCCTGCTGCGTCCGACGCTCCAGCATACATTTATAGTCACTTTCTTATTATCCACCAGTCTCTGCTTTCGTAAAGAACTCAGGGGTTAGTCCGAGGCATCTGGGCAGGTAACATACGTATCCTCAAGCATTTAGGACCACCCAAGACTGTGATTTCATGGGAACCCATATCTGTACTGGTTTTCTTTTTATTTCAGAAGAAAACTTTGTTATCTTTCAGTTACTGCAGTGATCATTTTGCGCCCTGGATGGGCCGTGGTTTCTGTCTTTCCTAGGTCAGCCTCCCTCTGGGACCTGCTCTCAGAGTCCCCCGGTTTAGCTCTGCACTGTCAATTTGGCCATGTGTGAAATGTCCTTTAAAGTATCTTCTTAGTGGCAGGTCATTTACACATCCACGCATCCATTTACCTAACCACCACTCACCCACCCCTCCTTATAAGCCATCATTTTGTTGAATCAAGTCACCTGTCTTTTCCTTGCTCAAAATCCACCACCATACACAGGATAAATCCAACCCTAGTTCAGAGGCTCCTACACAACCAAACCTCTGACTGTCTCCTGTGGCCCTTCTCACTCGACTCTCAAAATAGCTTCAAAATAAAGACATTCTTGCTTGCTATTCCTTCTGCTTGAAACTTTCTTCACTGAGACTACCTTCAAGTCTAAAAAGTCACTTTCCCCCAAAGATTCTCCTCCTAAAATAGAGATCCCTTGATAGTATCACCTTATCTTCTTTTAGTTTTTTATTCCAGCATGTAACTAAGTTCCTCACCATGTAAGATCCCAGAAATGTATTGGTCTCCTATCTGTCACTCACCGTATGAACTAAGTGCTAGGAAAATGGATCTTGGTCTGTTCTGTCTGCTAGAGCCCCAGGGCCTAAAGAATCACCTAACTATAGTAGGCAGTTGATTAAGTATTTGTTGAATAAATGAGCAAACGAGTGAATGCCTGAGGCAACCATTATGTTACTCCTATGTTACAGGTAAGGTAACTGAGTTTCCCCCAGCTGGGAAGCAGTGAAACTAGGATTCCATTTTAGTTCTAAATCCAGGTCCACTGCTCTTTATCCTCTAAACTCAATGGTATGGTATTCCGTGACGCTCGTTGGGGCCCCCAAAACAAACGGGGCACAGTCCCTGCTTTACAAGTCCACAGGCTAATGGAGTCAAATAGTAAACAGATAATTACATTGAGGAGTAGTCAGTATCTGGACAAGGCACAGAGAAGACAATGCTCAACTCCCTGTGAATTGAGCTAGAATGGAAAAAGTTTTCTAGCCAAAAGGGAAAGGTCGTTACAGACAGGATGAGCAGCAGGTACAAAGGCCCGGGGAAGTGGGGTGCTTGGCTTGTGGGGTACCATGCCTGGTCTGGCCTTGCTGCAGTGGGAGGGGCTGCTGCAGGTGGGATCGCACCCTACAAGATCAATGTAAACCAAAATGGACCTGAAGCGACCATGTTATGCAAAATGGGCCTTCTGTAGTACAGCTTCTGAAGGGACTCAGTATATTGTTACAGAGCATCTTGGTGGAGACTCCACAGAAAGGACATTTTCAGCTCCCTGGTTCCGAATGCTCACCAAACTCTCGTATTCTTAAAAACTGAACAAGTACAGCACATGATTACAAAAACGATCGGCTTTTGTAAATTGCTTGCTACCTATGCAAATTCTAACTTTAAATGCACGTGTTGACGTCAGCTTTACTAACACTAAAAAGTGAAATCGGATTGGTGAGTCAGTTAGAGACTAACAGGGGTTTGTTTGGGCTGCAAGAGGACGAGAGGAGACATGAGGTTGTGCATGGAAGCTGTGCCAGTCTGAATGAATGACAAGGATTTTCCTACTAAATTGGAAGAATGTTCTCTGAGGTTGTGGTCTTTTGATTGTTTCTAGTACTTAAGCATGATCAACTGACATTTATGCCATGTGAAATATGACTAAGGACTCCCATTTACAGCTGCTGGGAAAGAAAGGCTTTTAGCTTTGCTGGTGAAAGAGGCACATTAAGGTATAGTACACAACACGCCACCCCTAAAGTGAACAGAGTGGGGTCAGGGGTGGGTGTGGAAAATTACATTTGAGAGGCAACATCTAAGATCTTTTGTAGCACCACGTTTTCCACTTAGGATTATTCAAAGCCACAACAAAGGCCCTGGTATTCCTTGCATACATGTGTCTGCTCCATTGATGAGGTGAACAGTTTTGGTTTTTTTTTAAAGGATTTCAGCATAATAGTCTTTTAACACATAACCTCATTTGCTGCTTCTTTAATTGCTGCTTTGTAATGTTTTATCTATTTTAATTACTGTTTTAATGTGCTGCTTGTACCCTAAGGTACTTCTGTAAAGGGTACCGTTTTAAAAAATGAAGAACTAGATAAACAAATAAATGCGTGGGTGAGGGATCACATTAGTCAATCCTGTGTCTAAATGAGCATTTTTTTTTATTTGCCTGGTATTGAGTGCTAATGAGCAGTAGTCTCTCAAGTATGAGGACAGAGGTGTGATGTCCAAGATCAGGAAACCTGGCCAGAAGTGGGACTGGAAGGCAATATTCCCAATGGTTCTTTTACTTTCCAATAAATAGAATTCATGCGATCACATTTTAGTTTGGTCTTATGTTCTCAATAAGTTTTTAAAAGCAACAATAGCTCTAATGAAGGCAAAAAATTTTCCTCTTAACTCTAGTAGCAATTGAATTGTAGTTTTTTTGGCCAGGAAATAAATCCCATAGACCCAATTCTTACCCTGAGTCATGTTACCCTTAGTCACACTCTTGATTGCATTCCTTGGCTTAATAAAGTAGGAAATTGAGTGTTGGCTTGGAGTTTCCTGACTTGAATTAGGTGGCGGAATGACTTAACACCCCTCTTCCCCGCCATGGCCACGCCAAGCTTTTTATTTCCGTATTTAAGCAAGGCAAGGTCAAAACAATAGATGAAATTTCATAAAACAGTAGTGGTGACGCTTAAATGTTTTTACTGACTTCCTAAAAACACTTTGGAGTTAGCTCCAACTGCGTTTATAAATAAAAAGGAAATGAAGATCAACACCCCAGCCATAAAATTCTTTTGGTCTGACTTGGCCAGCTGCCTAGATTTCCTACGCATAAACAGGGTCAAATGTGGGGCCGGGCAATTGTAAACTAAGGTTCTAGCCTCCCATATTCTTTTTTTTTTTTTTTTTCTGCTCAACCAACTTTTATTTTTAATTAGCCAAGTGTATACTGACCTTTATTGGGACAGAATGGACAATGCCAAAGGAAAAAGAACAAGATCCTTACCCTAAAAAAATTAAAATCAACTTGATACACAATGCACAAGATAGTAAGACCTAAAGATATTCACTGGGTAGCATTTGAGTAGTGCAAGACAGCACAGAACAGAGTGAACCCACACAAGGTGACATCATCAGTGACCATGACAGAGAGTTAAGGAGAGCAATTGGGGGATACATCCTGGAAGGTGGAAAAGCATCAGACATGTGTTCTCATCCCTCAGATACCAGTGGCTTCTTAAGGCCCTTAAGGAATTGAGCTCCACCTCTACAAACCTTAGTTTGCTCAGCTCTGAAACAGAAGGTGAGGTGAGGATTAGGTGAGACTCTAAGGTCTTCC